>ML097833.1:4572-50804 GCA_003697995.1 Taxidea taxus jeffersonii
AATTACACTTATAAGATCTGAAGTATATATATATTACAGGTATCAAAGCAAAAGGTTTATTTAGCACTAAATGAACATTCAAATGGTCTAACATTAAAATAAGCTACTAAAAATAACAAAATCAACGAAACTTTTAAAATCTGAAGAGGCTTGTGGCAGAGAGGGTTTGCACAATTTCTTGAAAGGAGCAGCAAGACAAGAATTATATGATAGTTAAGTGAATCTGGGAGGTTTACATTAATGTAAAGTAGGTACTTAAATCTTCTGGATTCTATAAAATTGGGTAACACCTATTACACCACCCTTAGCTGTTTTATTTCTAGAATTTACACGTATAATAATTGGAATTACTAGCCTCTGTATGACTTATTGCTGTTGTCTGTGCTTATAACCTCATGCTCAAATTCAGATCAGTGTCTTTAAGGTCTTTGTATTTCATTAAGTCAGACAGTACAGGGACGCCTGGGTGGCTCAGTTGGTTAAGTGTCCTGGGATCAAGTCCTACATCAGGCTCTTTGCTCAGCAGGGAGCCTGCTTCTCCCTCTGCCTCTGCCTGCCACTCTGCCTGTGCTCGCTCCCGCTCTCTCTGACAAATAAATAAAATCTTTAAAAAAAAAGTCAGACAGTACACTTTTATTAAGGGAACTTCCCCCAAATGACAAATACGTTTTATTTATTGTTTTTTTTTTAAGATTATTTATGTATTTGAGAGAGAGAGACAGCATGTGCATGAGTGGGGATGAGCAGATGGAGAAAGACTCTCAAGCAGACTCTGCACTGAGTGTGAAGTCTGACTAGGGCTCTAACTCACAACCTTTATATCAGGACCTCAGCTAAAACCTCACTGACCTGAAAGAGACACTCAGCAGGGAGTGTGCTTCTCTCTCTCTCTCTCTCTAAAATAAACACATAAATCTTAAAAAAAAATACCTTTGCAGCTTTCTTGTCTCCTTCAGTGCGTACCCCTAGTAACCGTCTAAGTAGGAAATAGGAGATTTCTAGTTCTGTGAAGATCTCTGGTAAAGCTCCAACTGCACCAAGTACCTGTCCCACCATTCTGTCAGCCCGGCACAAAGTGGGGTCGATTTTTGTTCCCACTCCTGATATAAAATAAAATACATCACATATTTCAACTTTGTATTTCTTAAAATGTTTACAAAGGTAGTCAAACCAGTATAAGGTGTAGCTATACAGCTTAACCAAATTATGTTACATTGATACCATATCATAGTTACAAAATTAAAATCCTGAACAATTCCCCTACAATCAACTCTTAGCTTTATCTAAAAAAGAATAGGGTTGGGGCGCCTGGGTGGCTCAGTGGGTTAAAGCCGCTGCCTTCGGCTCGGGTCATGATCCCAGGGTCGTGGGATGGAGCCCCGCATCGGGCTCTCTGCTCTGTGGACAGCCTGCTTCCTCCTCTCTCTCTCTCTGTCTCCCTGCCTACTTGTGATCTCTATCAAATAAATAAATATAAATCTTAAAAACATAAAAATAAAAAAATAAAAAAGAATAGGGTTGGAAACAAGGCTCGATTAAAATTTAAGAATAAAAAAATTTTAATTTAAATTATAAACAAAGGGAGAATTGTTTAACAGGAAACAACCATTTAATAAGATATTTTATCTTAACAAAAATTGAAAAATTACAAAGCTGATAATGATTGATTTACAGAAATAAAATTGGTAATTGTTAATGCTGGCTGGCAGGTATATAGGATTGTCATTACATTATTCTTTTATTTTTGTATATTGGTATAATAAAAGGTTACATGAACATGTTCAGAATTTCCATATTTGTAAAAAAAATCCACAATGATACACTGTGAACTTTTATTATCAATATATAATAAAGTTCTGCAAAAAAAAAGTGTCAATAAAATGATGCAGTAAAGGCCCAAGCCTTTTCATATACAGAATGAAAAAACTGACAAAAATGTTAAGACATTTTTTTAAAATTTTGGAATTTAGCCAAAGGCTTGCTATAATTTAAGCAGCATTTACTACAGAAAAACATCTTTATCTCAGTAAGAACAGAAAACTGTCACATGTTAACTTATTCTAACTCCAATCACTATTCAAAATATCTCCGTGACAGCTCTATTAACAACCTGCATTTGTCATGAAAACCAGCAAGGTTATACAGAGAACAAGGCTGGAGCTCCTTTAAATTCTCATTCCCAAATGGCTATCATTTGATTAGTTTGATATTTCCCTGGAAGATTCCACTTCCAAGACTGTCTGGATGTCTAATGTAAAAAGTGTTTTCCTCAGGGAACTGAATGATAATAGCTGGGGAAAACAACACATTAACAAAAAGCTTTAAAATAAAAAACCAACAAAAAACACATGTCCATGGGAACTTTGAAAATCTGGACACATATGTACAAATTCAGTGAATAATGTATAAGTTTAAGGCTGTGCACATGCTCAGGAAAGACCTGATAATGCTTTAAGCTCTTATGTTTACTAGTTTTAAAATGGAAGTAAAAGATGAGACAGAGTTGTTTAACTGCAGGGCTGAGAGCTAAAAGCCTATACTGACAAAAAAAAATTTTTTTTTAAGATTTTATTTATTTATTTGACAGAGATCACAAGTAGGCAGAGAAGCAGGCAGAGAGAGGTGGGGGAAGCAGGCTCCCCGCTGAGCAGAGAGCCTGATGTGGGGCTGGATCCCAGGACCCTGAGATCATGACCTGAGCTGATGGCAGAGGCTTTAACTCTCTGAGCCATCCAGGTGCCTGCCCCCCTTTTCTTAAACTAACATATAAAGTATTATTAGCCCCAGGGGTACAGGTCTGTGAATCATCAGGCTTACACAATTCACAGCACTCCCCACAGCACATACCCTCCTCAATGTCCTAACTCAGCCATCCTCCTATCCCTACTCCCAACCCCCAGCAACCCTTCAGTTCATTTCCTGAGATTAAGAGTCTCTCTCTCTCTTTTTTTTTTTTTTTAAAGATTTTACTTATTTATTTGACAGAGATCACAAGTAGGTAGAGAGGCAAGCAGAGAGAGGGTGGAAAGCAGGCTCCCTGCTGAGCAGAGAGCCTGATGTGGGGCTCGATCCCACGACCCTGGGACCATGACCAGAGCTGAAGGCAGAGGCTTTAACCCACTGAGCACCCAGGCGCCCCAATTAAGAGTCTCTTATGGTTTGTCTCCCTTCCTGGTCCCATCTTGTTTAACTTTTTCCTCCCTACCCTCCACTTCCTCCTTAGCTTGTTTAGCTTTGTCTAGTTAGTGATATGTCATTGATATGACACAGTTCTTTAATAAAGGCTGGGAGGACTACAGGTTCTAGGTACTAAGGAAATTTCTTTCTCTTCAGTCACTGGCTAAGCACTAAACTAACTAAGCTACCCTTCAGTGAGCACATATGAAAATAAAACAGACATTATAGAACTAGTTCAGGAAAGTCAGTAAAAACAGTGACAACTAACATAAGAAGTAGAAACAAACCCTTAGGAGAGGAGAGAATCTAGTCTTCAGAGAGGACACGTATCATTTAAAATGTTGGTCTCAAGAGAAAGTCATGAGACATGCAACACAAGAAGTATGGCCTTCACAAAAAAACGAAAGTAATTTTAAAAACAACTTCGTGGGGTACCTGGGTGGCTCAGTTGGTTAGTATCTACCTTTAGCTCAGGACGTGATCTCAGGGTCCTCAGATGGAGCCCTGCATTGGACTCCTGGCTCAGTGGGGAGTCTGCTTGTCTCTTTCCCTTTGCCCCTCCCTCATTCTCATGCATGCTCTCTTTAATAAATAAAATCTTAAAAAAAATAAAAACAACATCATGAAGTCCTAGAAAACTTAGAGTTACTAAACAAAAACTAAAGTGGCATATTTTTAATATGTGTGAAGATTAAAGAAAAGGATATCTAACGAATTGAACGTAAGTATGAAAATGATGTCTCCCTAAGAAGACATCATCAACAATGCTATACACAGTATAAGAGAACATTCTGGAGTTGAAAAGGATAATAACTGAAAGGAATAATCACCAAAGAAGCTCAACAGCATACTGAAACAGGAAAAAGAATCAGCAAACTTGAAGATAGGTCAATTAAGATTATTCATTCTGATCAAAAATAAAAACCAAAAATGAATAGGGAACCTGGGTGGCTCAGTTGGTTGAGTGAAAAACTCCCGATTTTGGCTTAGACTTGTGATCTCAGGGTCCTGGGATCAAGCCCTGAGTTGAGCTCAACGCTTAGTGAGGAGTCCCCTGAAGATTCTCTCCTCCTCTGACCATCCCTTATGCTCACCTATGTGCCCTCTCAATCTCTACATAAATAAAATCCTAGAAAGAACGAACAATCTCAGAGACCTACATGACATAACCAAGTATATAACTAATACATAATGGAACTCCCAGAAAGCAAAGAAAGTAACAAAAACTAAAAGGCAAACTATAGAATGGGAGAAGATATTTGCAAATAATACATCTGATAAGAGGTTAGCAACCAAAATATATAAAGAACTTAACAAACTCAACATCCCCCAAACCAAATAATTAATTAAGAAATGGGCTGGGACGCCTGGGTGGCTCAGTTGGTTAAGCGGCTGCCTTCGGCTCAGGTCATGATCCCAGCGTCCTGGGATCGAGTCCCACATCGGGCTCCTTGCTTGGCGGGGAGCCTGCTTCTCCCTCTGCCTCTGCCTGCCACTCTGTCTGCCTGTGCTCACTCTCTCTCTAACAAATAAATAAAATCTTAAAAAAAAAAAAAAAGAAATGGGCAGAAGACATGAACAGATAGTCTTCCAAAGAAAACATGTAACTGGCCATAGACACAAGAAAAGATGTTCAACATGACTCATCTCATTAGAGAAATGCAAATCAAAATTCCAACCTCACACCTGTCAAGATGGCTAAAATCAGGGGCGCCTGGGTGGCTCAGAGAGTTAGGCCACTGCCTTGGGCTCAGGTCATGGTCTCAGGGTCTTGGGATCGAGCCCCACATCAAGCTCTCTGCTCAGCAGGGAGCCTGCTTCCCCCTGTCTCTCTGCCTGCCTCTTTGCCTACAGTGATTTCTGTCAAATAAATAAAATCTTAAAAAAAAAGAAAAGGGGATGGCTAAAATCAGGAGTGCCTGGGTAGCTTAGTCAATTAAGTGTCCGCCTTTAGCTCAGGTCATGACCTCAGGGTCCTGGGATGGAGTCCTACATCGGGCTCCCTGCTCAGCGAGAAGTCTGCTTTTCCATCTCCCACTCCCCCTGCTTATGCTCTGTCTCTCGAATAAGTAAATAAAATCTTTTAAAAGAAGATGGCTAAAATAAAAAATAAAATAGTTATTGGGAAGCATCAGAGAAAAGGAAAACCTCTTACACTGTTGGTGGGAATGTAAACTGTTATAGCCACTCTGGAAAATAGTATGGAGGTTCCTCAGAAAGTTAAAAATAGAAACACCACATGATTCAGCAATTCCACTACTGGGTATTTACCCCAAGAATATGAAAACACTAATTCAAACAGACACGCGCCCCCATATTTACTGCACCATTATTTAAAATAAGCAAAATATGAAGCAGTCCATGACCATCTATAAAATGAATAAAAAAGATGTGTATATACAAAATGGAATAGCAGCCATAAAAAAAGAACGAAATCTTGTCATTTGCAAAAGCATGTATGGATCTACAGGTTCTGCTAAGTGTAATAAGTTAGAGAAGACAAACAGCATATGTGGAATGTAAGAAATAAAACAAATGGACAAGAAAAAGAGACCAAAAAAGAATATATCCTAATTCTAGAGAATAAACTAATGGTTATGAGAGGGGATGGTAGGTGGGTATTAATTAAGGTGAAGGGGAACAAGAGAACACTTACCGTGATGAATTACTGAGTAATGTATAAGACTAAATGTATACCTAAAGCTAAGATAACACTATATGTCAACTATACTGGAGTTAAAAATAATTAATTAAAAAAAATAAAAAAAAATCCCAGATTTTAGGGCACCTGGGTGGCTCAGTTGTTAAGTGTCCACCTTCGGCTCAGGTCATGATCCCAGGATCCTGGGATCGAGTTCTGCCTCAGGCTCTCTACTCTTGTGGACAGCCTGCTTCTCCCTCTCCCACTCCCCCTCTTGCATTCCCTCTCTTGGGAACAGCTTGCGTTCTCTCTCTTGCTGTCTCTTTGTCAAATAAATAAATATAATCGTTAAAATAAATAAATAAGTAAAAAAATAAAATCACCAACTAAACTACCTATATACTTGCATGACCTATTTTTCCATATTGAGTTAAAATATCTAATCAGAGATTTATACTCTCAGATAATCTACTTGACATAGTATTATGACTAATCACTAATAACGGCTTATAGATGAAATGAAAATTCTTACCAATAAGACCCCCTGGAGCAGCATACTGAAGATCATTGTGTTCTGCAAAAAGTGACACAATTTTGGAAAAGATTGGTTTACACATGAGTTTTCCTTCACTATCTTTGGAAACAATACCAGGTCTGACTTCTATCTCCTGGCCCACCTAAAAGAGAGTAATTAAAATTTTTGAGACAACACAATTACCATTTACGTGTAAACACTCCTGATAGTTCAAAAGGCATGTATTCCAACAATAATTTCAGTATTACTCTAGAAAGATAAAAAACTTAAAAATGCAGAAGTTGTAAAGCTAATAACCACTCAACCACTTACATATAAGAAATCTATGATTTACACCAGACATATTTAAAGTGCAAAGCTGTAAAAAATACCTATTTTTAGATTTGTTTAACCATATATTTTTTCCATTTAAGAAACAAAAATTTGGGACGCCTGGGTGGCTCAGTTGGTTAAGCAGCTGCCTTCGGCTCAGGTCATGATTCCAGCATCCTGGGATAGAGTCCCACATCGGGCTCCTTGCTCGTTAGGGAGCCTGCTTCTCCCTCTGCCTCTGCCTGCCACTCTATCTGCCTGTGCTCTCTCTCTGACAAATAAGATAAATAAAATCTTAAAAAAAAAAAAAGAATCAAAAATTTACAATTTAGTTTACCTTTAATACTCCCTTTAAAATGCTGCCACCAGCCACACCACCTTTAAGGTCATCAACCTCACAGCCAGGTTTGTTGACATCAAAAGACCTAATAACTGTGAAGATGATAAGAAATAAAGGAAAGAAACCATAAAGCTCATCCTGTTATTTTAATTAGAAGAAATACTCAAGTTAGTGTTTTGTACAGGAGTAGCCACTTGAAATCTGTATCTCAGAGCTGACTTGGTAGGAAAATATTATTCCAATCATCACTATGAGTTTCTGGAGTTATGACTTCAATGTGTTGAATAATTAAGGTGGGCCGTCCATAAGTTAGCCTATGAAGTACAACATAACTATTATAAAGCAACATAACACTGTATCTATATGACTATGTGAAAGGATGACTTTTATAGGCTAACTTATGGACGGCCCACCTTAATTATTCAACACATTGAAGTCATAACTCCAGAAACTCATTATACCTCATAACGGTAGCATGGGTAGCATATTTGAAGGAAGGGCAAAACAACCATATGAAAAGGTCCAGTTAATAAAAGCCAGCAGGTTAAGTTCTTACCAATAAGTCGGGGTTCTGAAGTAAAGTCTCTTAGAGGTACTGGAATTTTCTTTACAATATACTCACAAACAACTTCGATATTATATTTCAGCTGAGCAGAAATTGGAATAATAGGAGCTCCTTCTGCTACTGTACCTATTTGACAAACCCAAAATACAAAATTTGACAGTTTTATAGAAATTGTTGTGTACATTAGATAAAAAATTATGATCACTAAAATAGGTATCAAACACTCCTATACAAATGTCAGTAACAAGAAGTGATCATTCTGTTTAGAAACATCCACAATATTTTGTTTCCTCCCCCTCTAAAATTGAGTATTATGTCCTCTAGGTGAAAAATTATGAAATTAAATTAGAATCTGAAAAGGATAAAATTACCTACATAATTGGGCTACTATAGACAGAGTTTCTTAACAAGTAAAAAAAACAAGGAACCAAATCTCAAAAAGATATATCATGTCTTGCTCCAAATAAAAACTAAGTTTTAGTGAAAGGGCCACTAAAAAGATTAAAGAAATCACTGTTGGCTCTAGTTCTAGAAATAGTCAATAAGAAGAAACAAAGTAAGATTAGAACACACGCCAAGAAATAAAAAAGGTAGTTTCATTCATTTTACTATCATTGGGAAGAGTTTTTATTTTTTTATTAGTTTTTAAAAATTTATTTATTCAACAGGTAGAGAGAACACAAGGAAGGGAAGCAGAAGAGGGAGAAGGTGATTCCCCCCATGAGCAAGGAGTCTGATGAGGGGCTGGTTCCAGTACCCCAAGATCATGATCTGAGCCAAAGGCAGATGCTTAACTGACTGAGCCAACCAGGCTCCCCGGAAAAAGAGTCTTTAAAACGTATGATTGGTGGTGGTGTTGGCAGTAGCATATGTGCTAAAATTCTATTGAATAGAGAAGATTATCATGGCTCCATATGTAAAGATGAAACCCAAATTCACAAAGTTTCATATTTTTATTATTATAATAAAACAGAATATTGCTAAAAATTTTTTTTAAAAAGATATTATTTATTTGAGAGAGAGAGAGAGAATGAGTGAAAGAGAGCATAAGCAGGCAGGGAGAGGGAGAAGCAGATTCCCACTAAGGAGGGAGCCCAATGTGGGACTCGATCCGAGGACTCTGGAATCATGATGTGAAGAAGAGTTGCTTAAATGACTGAGTCACACAGATGCCCCCCACCAAATTTTTTTTAAAGTATTTGCTTCTCAACCCCACCCCCCTCAGGCAACTGGTAACATTTATAGACTAGAACTTCTTTTCTGGCTGACATGTACTTTAATCAAATTCAGAAAAATTTCAGTGCTTCTATCAGATGACTAAAAGCAATAAAAGTATTAAGTAGTGGGCAGAGAAATAGGCTTATAACTCATCAATTCACTTCATTTTTGATAATTACATTAATATTTCTGGGTTAAATGACTCTCAAAGTAACTCTTATGTTTATTTAATATCATAGCATCTTACCTTGCACAAATGCAAGTATCTGTTCATACTGTTCTTTAGCCTGACTCTCTTTTACCAAATCAATTTTATTTTGCAGAATCAAAATATGTTTCAGTTTCATTATTTCTATGGCAGCCAGATGTTCAGAAGTCTGAGGTTGAGGACAAGATTCATTACCAGCTAAATTGATGATAAGGAATAAAAAACAAACAAAATGAGTTGTAAGAATTAGTTGGCATCCAATAAAGAAACTTCTGGATGTCTCATTCAAACCAAATTCCTTATATCATTGCCAAGTATCTCTGTGAGGCCCTGTTTACATTGTTTATTTAATTAATTTTTTAAAAGATTTTACTTATTTGACAGAGAAAGACACAGAAGAAAGGGAACAGAAGCAGGGGAGTGGGAGAGGGAGAGGCAGGCTTCCAGCTAGGCAGGGAACCCAATATGGGGCTCGATCCCACCACTGGGACCATGACCTGAGCCGAAGGCAAAGACCCAATGACTGAGACACTCAGGTGACCCTGTAAGACCCTGTTTAAACTTCACAAATGATTTCCCTGGATTCTCTCCACCTTTTATTATTATTATTGTTTTAAAGGTTTTTTTTTTTTTATTTGACAGAGATCACAAGTAGGCAGAGAGGCAGGCAGAGAGAGGAGGAAGCAGGCTTCCCGCTGAGTGGAGAACCCGATGTGGGGTTCGATCCCAGGACCCCGGGATCATGACCTGAGCCGAAAGCAGAGGCTTAACCCACTGAGCCACCCAGGTGCCCCTCTCTCCACCTTTTAAATCCTTATAAGCAGAGTCCTTGGAATTTAACAAATTTGGCTTCTTTCAAAGTCTTCTTCATGGCTTTTACTCAGATATAACATATATCCCTCTGGTTCTATCCAGTTGGGATATTCTGACTCAATCTGGAGAACAGTTAAGAAGGAAAGTAGCTTAATGCAGTCTACAAAATATAATTCTTCAAGCCTAAAGAAGACAACCACAAAGATGGCTCCCAGTAATCTCCATGATCTCATAGTCACACCCTTATAAAATTCTTCCCTTTAAATACTGGAAAGCCATCCAATAACAAAGAAAATTTCAGAAGTGATGGGATGTCACTTCTCAAATTGTATCACAAGGACTCTGGCTTCCCACTCGGGAAAAAAAAAACAGGTGAAATGTTATGAGGACAACTGGACAACTGGACTCATGGAAAGGCCCACTTGAGAAAGTGAGGTCTGAGTGAACTTAAAATCAGACTCTCTAGCCCCAGACGTCTTGATGTAACTCCAGCTCCTGCTGAGAAATTGCTATAAATTTTTAGTTCTTTAGCTAGAGACAAAAAAACTCTGGTCACATAAATAATGATTAAATATCTGTTATTCTAAGCTGCTAGGTTTTGAGGTACTTTGCTATATAGTAACAGGTAGCAAATATGGCTATTAATAGGAAAAAGGAAAACTATCAACTACACATTATAACCACATAATTTTTAGTAATCCAATGATTATCTTCCCCAAGTTGTGATATTAATTGCCTTGTACCATACTCCTTGAAAGGTATACTCCTGTGTAGGAAAGCATTTGGCCTTGCACAAATTGGTCTTTGTCTTGGACTTTTTGAAGATAAAACCTATCATTCCTGGTAAGAGTGTCCTTATTTAGGTTTGGGGTAGACTACACCAGATCTTAGTGTAGGGTTCCAAACTTGATAATCTTAGAGGCTGGCTATGCCAGAAAAAGCCTGATTTAGGTGGAGTTATTGGGGACATGAGGTCTCAGTAGATCTAAAGACTCAAACTAACCACAAGGGCAATTTGTTACTTAAGCTTACTTAATGGCACCTCAGTAGAAATTTCCGACACCAAAACTCAGGAGATTTCTCTGGTTTTGTAATATTTCATAATTAATTTTATAAATAATGCTGAGAAAATAACCTCTGCCTCCAGAGAAAGGACAATGGAAATTTCATGGTTGAAACCATTTTGGACTATGACCTACATGTCTCTCCCTTTGGCTCACCTTAATATGAATCCCTTTCCTATAACAGATTGTAAGTGTTTAGTATAACAGCTTTCAATGAGATAGGAGTCTAATAAACTATCAACCTAAAGATGGTTCAGGAACTTCCCGAACTTTCATTTGGTGTCAGAACTAAAGGCAATCCTGGGTGGAAACACCTCTTTAACTTTACATTTGGCCTGAAACTCCATGTAGCCTCTAGTCACAAAACCTCTTGACAGTTCACCGAAGGAAGAAAGCAAAACCTTACTTTGAAAACCTCTATGCAGGCCCTTATGTCAGCATTTCATATAAATAAGAAGTATATCTAAAAAACCACTATTCAGTAATACCACAGGTAACCCAGAGACATTAAAAAATACCCTCTTTCAACCTAGCATACTTTTATATGAAAAACTCTAAATAAAACAATAGTAGGAAGAAAGCACTGTTCACTTAGAAATGAGTTTTTGGGGATGAGGGGCATACTACCATAAGAATTGTTACTAAATATTAGCCCTGGGTTCATCTTGCTTGCTATTTTTTCATAGTTGGCACACATGGATGTTAATTTGGGTGACCTGTTAATTCCCATTTATGGCTACTAAAGGCACTAGTTCCCCTTTAAATATTCCCCTTTAAACATTTAAATATTTGGATTGGTTCCAAAGGGATTTGTCAAACTAATTTTGATATTATTTACCTATTAGCAGAAGAGCTGCATCCATTACTGCTGCACCATTCAGCATAGTAGCCATCAAAATATCATGGCCCGGACAGTCAACAAAGGAAACATGTCTAACAATTGAGAAACAATCAAATTTAGGATTAATATTTGAACATTCAAGTCACTGCCTCCCAACAGTTAAATCACTTCGAAAATAATTATTCTTGCTGCAAAGTGGTTTCAAAACTTGATGCTTCCAGAATTTTGAAATGAGATTATCAGCTGAAATTAAAAATGATAAAATGTCATTACAAAGCAGGTAAAACTAGTTATACACAGATAGAACTTACTTCCAAAAACAAGGCCCAAATAACCTTAGGAAAACTCCCAAAGATAAATATGAAAGTGAGGAAAATGTAGACTTTATATATATAATGTATACTGGAAATATATGAAAGCCAAACTTAATGAAATATAAGTGATGTGTTTATTTGCCTATCATATATGCTCTTCATGTCTTTCTCATTTTCTAGACGCATCATTTGTTTTATTTTATTTTTATTCATTTTTTATTAACATATAATGTACTATTAGCCCCAGGGGTACAGGTCTGTGAATCATCAGGCTTACACATTTCACAGCACTCATCATAGCACATACCCTCCCCAATGTCCATCACTCAGCCACCTCATTCCTCTCCCCCTGCCCTCCAGCAACTCTCAAGTTTGTTTCCTGAGATGAAGAGTCTCTTATGGTTTGTCTCCCTCCTGGTCACATCTTGTTTCATTTTTTCTCTCCCTACCCGCCATGACCTCGCCGTCCTGCCTCTCAAATGATCTCTCTGATATGAGGAATTTGAGAGGCATCATTTGTTTTTAACCGTTGGGTTTCTGAAAGTTCTTTATGCCCTCTAGTCTCTTATTAGACATATGATGTGCAAACAGTTGATCCTTAAGAAATGCAGGATTCGTGTGCCAATTCCCCCGTATAGCTGAAAATCTTTGTACAACTTCAGACTTCCCCAAAATTTAACTAATAGTCTACTGTTGACTACAAGCTTTACCAATAACATGAACAGTCTATTAACACAGAGTTTGGACACATTATATTCTGTATTTCTACTGTGTTATTAGGAAAATTAAAAGGAAAACAGAGTATTGTACTTACTGAAAAAAAGTGTGCAAACGGACTCTGGCAATTTAGATTCATGTTGTTCAAGACCTAATGTATTATCTATGAGTCAGTAGCTGTTCTTTTGATCCTCTTAAAAGATCTTTTGCAGGGCAATTGTTTTTAAATTTGATGAACTGAAATATTTCAACCTTTATTTTTTATGAGTTACATGTTAGTATAATATCTAAAAACACCCCTAGTCCTAGGTCTTAAACAATTTTGCCTATGTTTCCTTTTAAGAATTTATCTGATCCATTTAAGACTCAAGTGTACATACATTTTGAGCATGTACTGAAAATGTGAGTATACACAAGTTTTGAATATAAAGTGTACATTTTTGTGTTTTAGTTTAATTTTTTAAAAAAGTAATCTCTGTGCCCAATGTGGGGCTCAAACTTACGACCATGAAATCAAGAATTAAATACTCTACTAACTGAGTCAGCCAGGCACCCTGAAGTGTACAGCTTGAATAACAGGTTTAAGACTAAACTCATTTTTGGGGCGCCTGGGTGGCTCAGTGGGTTGAGGCCTCTGCCTTCGGCTCAGGTCATGATCCCAGGGTCCTGGGATCGAGCTCCGCATCGGACTCTTTGCTCTGCATGGGGCCTGCTTCCTCCTCTCTCTCTGCCTGCTTGTGATCTCTGTCTGTCAAATAAATAAAATCTTAAAAAAAAAAAAACTAAACTCATTTTATTTTTTACTATAGACACTGAACTGCTCTAGTACTATTTATTGAAAAGTCTTTAATCCACTCAATCTTTCTATCTTTGTAAAAAAAATCACGTAGACATATTTGCATGAGTCTATTTCTTGGATCTCTAATAGTATTCCACTTATTTAGCCCTCCCTTCACCAGCAATAGACAAATTTGAGCAGTTAGCAGCTTCACTCTGTTAAGTATTATAATCTATGGACATGGTATATTCATTTACATCTTATTTCTTTCAGAGCTATGCAATTTTTACCTAAGTGCTCTATGTGTTTTGCAATTAATTTTACATTTAAGTATTTCATCTTTCTAAGGGAGAGTATTTCAAATTTCATATATGCATTCATTGTTAGTAAACAAAAAAAATTTTTTTAAAGATTTTATTTATTTGACACAGAAAGAGAGAGATCACAAATAGGCAGAGAGGCAGGCAGAGAGAGAGGGGGAAGCAGACTCCCCACTGAGCAGAGAGGCCAATGTGGGGCTCGATCCCAGGATCCTGAGATCATGACCTGAGCCGAAGGCAGAGGCCTTAACCCACTGAGCCACCCAGGCACCCCAAGAAATAAAATTTTTATTAGGTTAATCTTATATCCTGCAACCTTGGTTAAATTTTTTTTAGCTACCCTGGGAACTTCTATGTAGATAAATGGTGTCAACTGCCAATGAGGAAGTTTATTTCTTTCCAATGTCTGTCTTTTATTACATTTTCTGGCCTTACATCACAACTTCTAGTACTATGCATAATAAAAATGGTGAGAGGCAGTATCTTTGCATTCATTATTACTGAACTTAAGATGAAACATTCAGTCTTATCCCATTTTTCACATGAGGTTTGTTGTAGCAGCTCTTTATCAAGATGAAGAAATTTGTCTGTGTTCCTAGTTATCAAGCTGAGTTTTTTCCTCATCAATTTATATGAACATAGAATTTTTCTTCTTAGTTTATCATTAAGGAGAATATCACTGAATACTTTGCAAATACTAAACTGGCCTGGCTATCCCCTAAAATGAACACCTATTTTGTCATGCTACTTAAGTCTTTTACATATTTCTGAATTTTATGTGCTAAACATAAGTAACCTTGTGCCTATATTCATTTAGAATACAGACTGCAGGGTTGTTTTTTTTTTTCTTTTCTTTTCTCTTTTTGTACTCTCTTTGATTTGGCATTGGAATGGTACTGCATTTACAAACAGTTGCTTGTCCTGTTCTGTCCTCTTCCAGTGTACAGAATTCACTTTACTTCTTATTTAATGTACAGTAGAATTCTGCACCCAAACCATCCAGAACTGAAGACTTCTTGTTTTTTTTAAGTTTTCTCTTAAGGTTTTATTTGTCAGAGGAGAGAGCATGAGCAGGGGGCAACAGGAGGCAGAAGGAGAAGCAGGCTCCCCAATAAGCAAGAAGCCCTATGTGGGATTCGATTCCAGGACCCTGAGATCATGACTTGAACTGAAGGCAGACTCTTAACCAACTGAGCCAGCCAGGTGTCGCCTTTCTCAAGTTATTTATTATCTTATTTAATATCTATTAATAGATATTTAATATCTTATTTAATTTATTTAATATCTATGGGACTTATTTAATATCTATGGGACATTCAATTTAAGTAATTCATACTAGGTGACTTATAACAGTCTGCAATGCTCAAGATATCCATGATCTTATCTCTGTTCTCTTATTTATGTAAAGGTGCATATAGTAGTCTCTATTTTGATATTGCCAAGGTCTCAACTTATAGCTACAGGATCATTCTTGAAATCAGTAACTTGTGCCTTTTTTTTTTTTTTTAAAGATTTTATTTATTTATTTGTCAGAGGGAGAGCAGGAGCGAGCACAGGCAGACAGAGTGGCAGGCAGAGGCAGAGGGAGAAGCAGGCTCCCTGCTGAGCAAGGAGCCCGATGTGGGACTCGATCCCAGGACGCTGGGATCATGACCTGAGCCGAAGGCAGCTGCGTAACCAACTGAGCCACCCAGGCGTCCCTAACTTGTGCCTTTTTAGTCTTCTTCTTTTCTCAGTCTTGCTAAAGCTTTGTTAATTTCTAGATCTGTTTGATAAATCACTTTTGATTTCACTGATTCTCTCCACCATATTTCTGGTTTTAATTTCATTGTTTCCTCTCTGCCTGCTTTGAATTAATTTTGCTCTCCTTTTCCTTGTACCTTAAGTTGTGAGGTTAATTATGAATCTGAGATTTCACTCTGTTCTTTTTTTTTTTTTTTTTTTAAGATTTTATTTATTTATTTGTTACAGAGAGAGAGCACAAGCAGACAGAGAGGCAGGCAGAGGCAGAGGGAGAAGCAGGCTCCCTGACGCGCAAGGAGCCCGATGTGGGACTCGATCCCAGGAGGCCAGGATCATGACCTGAGCCGAAGGCAGCTGCTTAACCAACTGAGCCACCCAGGCGTCCCGATTTCACTCTGTTCAAATGTAAGCTTTTGGTGCTATCAATCTCTCTCCCAAAGCACTGCTTAGGAAAATATCACAAATTTTGTTATCTTTCATTTTCATTTAGTTCAATAGTGGCCATTAGGGAAATGCAAGTTCACTATAACCTATTAGAACAGCTAAAATAAGAAATAGCCTTAGGCATCAAAATAATGAAATCTTGCTTTTGCAATGATGCGAATGGAGCTAGAGATTATTTTGCTAAGCTAGATAAGTCACTCAGAGAAAGACAAACATATGATTTCACTCACATGGAACTTAAGAAACAAAATAGAATGGGGGCACTGGGATGGCTCAGTGGGTTAAAGCCTCTGCCTTGCGCTCAGGTCATGATCTGAGGGTCATGGGATCCAACCCCGAATCAGGCTCTCTGCTCAGCGGGGAGCCTGCTTCCTCCTCTTTCTCTGCCTGCCTCTCAGCCTACTTGTGATCTGTGTCTGTCAAATAAATAAATAAAATCTTAAAAAAAAATAAGAAAACAAAACAGAATGTATAAGAAGAGAAGGAAAAGTAAAGTAAGATAAAAATAGAGAGGGAAGGGTACCTTGGTGGCTCAGTCATTAAGCATCTGATATATCAGCTCAGGTCATAATCCCAGGGTCTTGGGATTGAGTCCCATATGGATGATACTCAGCAAGGAATCTGCTTCTCCCTCTCCTTCTGCCCCTTCTCTGTTCTGTGCCCTTCATTCCCTCCTGCTGTCTCTCTCTCTCTCAAATAAATAAATAAAATCTTAAGAAAAAACCCAAGGGACTCACAGCAATAGAGAACAAACAGAGCTGCTGGAGGGGAGGTGGGTGAGGAGATGGGGTAATTGTGTGAAGCATTAGCAAGGAGATCACGGAACATAACAAGCAGTGGGTGTTATAAGCAACTGATGAATCACTAAATTCCACCATTGAAACCAATACTACATTATATGTTACCCAACTTGAATTTATTTATTTTTAAAAGATTTTATTTATTTGTCAGACAGAGAGAGCGAGAGCAAGCACAGGCAGACAGAGGCAGAGGGAGAAGCAGGCTCCCCAACAAGCAAGGAGCCTGATGTGGGACTCGATCCCAGGAGGCTGGGATCATGACCTGAGCCGAAGGCAGCCGCTCAACCAACTGCGCCACCTAGGCGTTCCCCCCAACTTGAATTTAACCAACTGAGCCACCCAGGCGCCCGCCCCCAACTTGAATTTAAATAAAAACTTGGAAGACATTTAAATAAAAGCCCCAATCACACATATTGATAAGGATAAGGAATGAGATTTCTTTTTTTTTTTTTTTTTAAGATTTTATTTATTTGTGAGCACAGGCAGACAGAGTGGCAGGCAGAGGCAGAGGGAGAAGCAGGCTCCCTGCTGAGCAAGGAGCCTGATGTGGGACTCGATCCCAGGATGCTGGGATCATACCTGAGCCAAAGGCAGCTGCTTAACCCACTGAGCCACCCAGGCATCCCAGGAATGAGATTTCTTATATACCATTGGTAGAAATATACAAAATACTCTAGAAAGATAGGCTAGTATGTTTTAAGAAAACTAAACAAATACCACTGTAACTCAGTAATCACTTACCCAGGCATATGTCCCAGAGAAAAGAAAATGTACATCTGTGTAAAACCTGTACATAACTGTTCTTAGCAGCTTTTTGATTTCACAGCCCCAAACTAGAAGCAACCAAAATTTCATTTTATTTTTTTAAAGGTTTTATTTATTTGACAGATCACAGTTCTAAATGTAAAATGTAAAAGTATAAAAATCTAGAAGAAATTTTAAAAGGCAAAACTTTGAAGACAACAAATTTCAGTAGTTGCTAGGAGTTAGGGAGGAGTGTCAGTTAACAAGTTAGGATTTTTAGGTTGGTGAACTATTCTGCACCACAGTGTAACTATAAAAACAGGTTTTATAATTTGTGCAAATCCATAGAATGTACAACACCAACACTGAACCCTAATAAAAATCTTGGACTTTGGATGATGATGATGTGTCAATATTAGATTCACCATTTATAACAGACGTACCATTCAGGTTGGGTATGTTAAAAATGGAGGAGGCTATATATGCCAAAGGATGAAAGCGTATGACAAATCTCTGTACCATCTATTTAATATTGCTGTGAACCTAAAACCAGTCTAGAAGATAAAGTTTACTTAAAACAAGAGAAACGAAAAATGAACTGCTTACTGACATGCTCAATAACTTGATGGAGCTCAAAGACCGACTGAAAAATAGTCAATGTCAAAAGTCAATTTAGAGTACACTGAATTATGTAACATTTCAAAACAAAAAGTTAATACTAACAGATTAGTGGTTGCTAAGGATTAGGGATCATGGGGGAGAATAGTCCTGGGACTTTTTTTTGTTGTTGTTGTTAGAGAGAGAGAGCGAGCGAGGAGCACAGGCAGACAGAGTGACAGGCAGAGGCAGAGGGAGAAGCAGGCTCCCTGCCAAGCAAGGATCCCGATGTGGGACTCTATCCCAGGATGCTGGGATCATGACCTGAGCCGAAGGCAGCCGCTTAACCAACTGAGCCACCCAGGCGTCCCAGTCCTGGGACTTTTTAAACAGACAGCAAGAGAGAGAGAGAGCTTTCTGGTAACATAATAGTTCTATAAAAGGAGGAAGAGAGGTAGAGGAGTACAGGACATTAGTTTTTATTAGTTTTATCTAGTGAATCTGGGGATACATGGGAAGATAGACCGAAGTGGGGAATGAGCCTCCATCAGATGGCTACAGGAAAGTGACATAGTAGATGACCACAAAATTGGTATTTTTAGGAGTCTGCTCTGGTGAGGGATGACCATGCATGATTTCAATTTTAATTTTTTCTCTTTTTCCTTTTCAACCAATTTCTTATGTTATCAAATCATTAAGTCTTTTATTATCTTCACCTTTACAATTATATTCTGTAACTGTACATTTCTTTGTATATAATATTATTTTTATATACATCTAAGCTTTCCTTTCTTTACAATTCTGGGATATAGTTTCAAAACCCAGATTCTAGTGTATTGCTCTAATCTGTTCACCTGCCTGATTATATTCTCATTTTTTCTTAAAGTCTTCAAATTTTCTACTTTACAGTTACATTCTACTCTTTTACTGAATTTCATTTTATGTTTTTCTTTCTCTACAATATTGTTTTTTTTTTTTTACAATTTTGTTATGTATTTTCTTCTAACAGACCAAAATACACCCACAAACGACAGTATTGCTCTGTTCTATTCACGTGTCTGATTATATTCTTATGTTTTCTTGAATCTTTTTTTTTTATATTTTATTTATTTATTTGACAGACAGAGTGAGCACACAATCAGTAGCAGCAGCAGGGAGAGGGAGACTCCCTGTCTCCCCCTCCCCACCCATGTGGGACCTGAGGTCATGCCCTGAGCCAAAGTCAGACACTTAACCAATTGAGCCACCCAGGTATCTCTATTGCTCTATTCTGTTCACCTGTTTGATTATACTCCACTTTGTGTGTGTGAGTGTGTGGTTTCCGGTCTCTCTTGATTTGTTTAGTGTGTATTTCTCTGGCGTCATTATTGCATTTTAGTACTCTGTTCTCTTATTTATCTATAATTCTGTGGACAGAATGACAAGGTGGAAAAATTCACCTCAAAAGAGAGAACAAGAAACAGTACTGACTGCCAAGGATCTAATCAATGTGGACATAAGTATGATGTGGGGACTAGAGCCCAGAATGATTTTAAAGATACTAGCTGGTCTTGAAAAGAGCACAGCAGACACTAAAGAATCCCCTTCTGGAGAAATAAAAGAAGTAAAGTCCAATCAGGTTAAAATAAAAAATGCCATTACTGGTGCACCTGGGTGGCTCAGTCGTTGGGTAGCTGCCTTTGGCTCGGGTCACATTCCCAGGGTCCTAGGATTGAGCACCATTCTCCCTGCTTGGTGCGGAGCCTGTTTCTTCCTCTGCCTACTTCCCTTGCTTGTGCTCTCTCACTGCCAAATAAATAAATAACATCTTAAAGAAATAAAAAAAGACTAGAATATTAAAAAAAAAGCCCCCCAAAAATGCCATTACTGAGATGCAATAAAGAATGGAGTCTCTAACTGCTAGGATAAGTGAGGAAGAAGAGAGAATTAGTGATACAGAAGACAAAATGATGGAGAATAAAGAACTGAGAAAAGGAGAGAGAAGCAACTACTAGATCATGAGGGGAGTATCATGAGAGATAAGTGATACCATAAAGCAAAACATTATTAAAATTATTGGGATCCCAGAAGAGGAAACTATAGCTGAGAACTTCCATGATCTGGGCAGGCACTCAAGTCCAGGAGGCACAGAAGACCTTCCCCAAAATCTATGCTAATATGTCAATGCCCCAACATAGAATATTGAAGCTTGCAAATTTCAGAGACAAATAGAAAATCCTGAAAGCAGCTCAGGAGAACAGGTCCTGAACTAACAAGGGTAGACACAGATGACTGGCAGCAGACCTGTCCACAAAACCTGGTGGGCCAGAAAAGGACTGGCATTTTATTATTTTTTAAAAAGATTTTATTTATTTGACAGAGAGATAGCACATGTAGGCAGAAAGGCAGGCAGAGAACGAGGGAGAAGCAGGTTTGCTGCTGAGCAGAGGCCCAAAGTGGGGCTTGATCCCATGAGAGTGGGATCATGACCTGAGCTGAAGGCAGCTGCTTAACCGACAAGCACCCAGGTGCCCCAGCACTGGCCATTTTAGACTCACTGTTCTAAATGGGAAAAGTGTGCAGCCAAGGATCCTTGATCCAGCAAGGTTATCATCCCAAAGAGAAGGAAAGGTCCGGAATTGCCATGAACAACAAATAAGGAAATTGGGAACACTAGAGCAGCCTTGCAGGAAATACCAGAAGAGATTCTTCAAGTGACAAGAGACCAAAAGTACAACAGACCAGAAAGAACAGAGACAATACAAAGAAATATTGACTTTATAGGTAATACAATGACATTAAATTTCTATCTTTCAATGGTTACTCTGTATGTAAATGAGCTCAATACTCCAAGAGCAAGGCACATGGTATCAGATTGGATAAAAAAAACAAGAGGCATTGATATGCTGTCTGCAAGAGACTCACTTTAGACCCAAAGACACATCCAGGTTCAAAGTGAGAGGGTGAACAACTATTTATAATGTGAATGGATATAAAAAAAAAACTGGGATGGTAATCCTTATGTCAGTAAATTAGATTTTATACCAAAGACTTTAATAAGAAATGAAGAAAGACACTATATGACAATTAAATAGGCTATTCAACAAGAAGATCTGACAATGGTAAATATTTATGTCCCTCACATGGGAACAGCTAGTATATAAATCAGTTAACAACAAAATTAAAGAAACACATTGATAATAATGCAATAATAGCAGGGGAATTTAACACCCCACTCAGAGCAAAGGACAGATCATCTAAACATAAGATTAATAAGGAAACAAGGGCTTTGAATGATGCACTGGATAGACAGACTTAACAGATATAGTCAGAGTATTTCTTCATAAAGCACCAAATACACAATCCTCTTGAATGCACATGGAACATTCTCCAGAATATGTCACATAATGGGTCACAAATCAAATCTCAGCTGGTACCAAAAGATTGGGATCATTCCCAGCATATTTTTAGACCACAATGCTTTGTAACTGGAACTCAATCATAAGAGGACATTTAGAAAGAACCAAATACATGTAGCCTAAAGAGCATCATATTAAAGAGTGAATAGGTCAGCCAGGAAATTAAAGAAGTATTTAACAAATTCATGGAACAAACAAAAATAAAAACACAACCATTCAAACCCTTCCCGAAACAGCAAAGGCAGTCCTAAGAGGAAAGTATGTAGCAACCCTACACTTAAAGGAGCTGGAGAAAGAGCAGCACAGAAAGCCTAAACTCAGCAGGTGAAGAGAAATGATAAAGATTAGAGTAGAAATCAATGAAGCAGAAACCAAAAGAATAGTAGAACAAATCAACAAAACTAGGAGCTGGTTCTTTGAAAGAATTAATAACATTGATAAACCCCTGGCCAGACTTATCAAAAAGAAAGAAGAAAGGACCTAAATTAATAAAATAATGAATGAAAGAGGAGAGATCACAACCA
Source organism: Taxidea taxus jeffersonii (assembly GCA_003697995.1). Lineage (NCBI taxonomy): Eukaryota > Metazoa > Chordata > Mammalia > Carnivora > Mustelidae > Taxidea > Taxidea taxus. The sequence continues at coordinate 26,666 of ML097833.1, forward strand.
ACACCAAAGAAATACAAACAATTATAAGAACATATTACGAGCAACTATATGAAAGCAAATTTGACAATCTGGAAGAAATAGATGCATTTCTAGAGACATAAAACTACCACAACTGAATGAGGAAGAAATAGAAAATGAACAGACTCAATGCCAGCAAGGAAATAATGACACAATAATCAAAAATTTTCCACAAACAGGAGTCCAGGGTAAGATGGTTTCCCATAAAATTCTACCGATACTCAAAGAAATCATACCTATTCATCTGAAGCTGTTTCAAAAATAGAAATGGAAGGAAAACTTCCAAATTCCCTCTATGAGGCTAGAATTACCTTGATCCTAAAACCAAAGATCCCACCAAAAAGGAGAATTACAGACCAATATTTCTGATGAACATGGATGCCAAGACACTGAACAAGATCCTAGCCAATATGATCCAACAGCATATTAAAAGGATTATTCATCATAACCAACTGGGATTTATTCCTGGGCTGAAAAGTTGGTTCAACATCTGCAAATCAATCAATGTGATACAATACACTAATTAAAAAAAGGACAAGTACCTTATGATCCCTTTGATAGATGCAGAAAAAGACAAAGTACAACATCCTTTCTTCATTAAAACTCTTTACAGTGTAAGGATACAGGTATATGATGATGTGTGATGAACATACACCAATATCATAAAAGCCATTTATGAAAAGTCCACAGCAAATATCATTTTCAATGGGGAAAAACTGAGAGCTTCTTCCTTAAGTTCAGGAACAGGAAAGGGACGCCCACTCTAACCACTGTTGTCCAACAGAGTACTAGAAGTCCTAGCCTTAGCAATCATGCAACAAAAATAAATAAAATGCATCTGAATTGATAGTCAAATTCTCATTCTTCACAGATGATATAATACTTTATGTGGAAAACCTGAAAGACTCTGCAACAAACTGCTGGAACTCACACAGGAATTCATTAAAGTGTCAGATATAAAATCAATGCACAGAAATCAGTTGCATTTCTATACAGAAGACAGAAGAGAAATTAAGGAGTCGATCCCATTTACAATTGCACCCAAAACCATAAATACCTAGGAATAAACCTAACCAAAGAGCCAAAAGATCTATACTCAGAAAACTATACAACAGTCATGAATGAAATTGAGGAAGACATAAAGAAATGGAAAAATGTTCCATGCTCATCAATTGGGAAGAACAAATATTGTTAAAATGTCTACGCTACCTAGAGCAATCTATATTGTAATGCAATCCCTATCAAAATACCATCAATATATTTCAAAGAGCTGGAACAATAATCCTAAATTTTGTATGGGACCATAAAAGACCCCAAACAGCCAAAAGGATGAAGGGAAGAATAAGAGAAGAATATCCAATGGAAAAAAGTCTCTTCAACAAATGGTGTTAGGAAAATGGACAGCTACATTTAGAAGAATGAAGCCGGACTATTTTCTTATACCATACGGAAAAACGGACTCTTAATGGGTGAAAGACCTAATTGCGAGACAGGAATCCATCAAAATCCTAGAGGAGAACACAGGCAGCAACCTCTGTGACCTTGGCTGCAGCAACTTCTTGCTAGACATGTCTCCAAAGGCAAGGGAAACAAAGGCAAAAATGAACTTTTGGGATTTTGTCAAGATAAAAAGCTTTTGCACAACAAATATAACAGTCAACAAAATCAGAAGTCCATCAAAAATCAACCAATCACAAGATATTTGCAAATAAATCTAGTACCCAAAATCTATAAAGAACTTATCAAATTCAACACCCAAAGAACAAATAACTCAGTCCTAAGAAATGGGCAGAAGACATTAAGACATTTCTGCAAAGACATACAAATGGCCAACTGACACATGAAAAAATGTTCAATATCACTCAGCATCATGGAAATTCATATCAGAACCACAATGAGATGCCACCTTACACCAGTTAGAGTGGTCAAAATTAACAAGACAGCAAAAACAATGTTGGAGGTGATGCAGAGAAAGGGGAACTCTCCTATACTGTTGATGGGAATGCAAGTTGGTGCAGCCACTCTGGAAACAGTATGTAGGTTTCTCAAGACATTAAAAATAGAAAAATAGAGATACCCTATAGAAAAATAGATGTCTTTAATAGATGTCTTTAATGTCTTTCTCAAGACATTAAAAATAGAAAAGTAGAGCTACCCTATAGGAAAATAAAGCTACCCTATAGGAAATAAAGCTACCCTATGAGCCAGCAGTTACCCTATTGGGTATTTTCTCCAAAGATACAAATGTAGTGATCTGAAGGGGCACCTGCACCCCAATGTTTATAGCAGCAATGGCCACAAAAAGCAAACTGTGTTAAGAGCCCAGATGTCCATGGACAGATGAATGAATAAAGACACGGTATACATGTAGATAACGGACTACCACTCAGCCATCAGAAAGGATAAATCTCGCCATTTGCAATTACATGGATCAAACTAGACAGTATTATGCTAAGTGAAGTAAGTCAAATCAGAGAAAGACAATGATCATATGATCTCGTATGTGGAACTTAAGAAACAAAACAGGAACACAGGGGAAGGGGGGAAAATAAGATGATAAAAACAGAGAGGGAGACAAATGATGAGACTTTTTTTTAAAAAGATTTTATTTATTTATTTGTTAGAGAGAGAGAGAGTGAGCGAGCACAGGCAGACAGAGAGGCAGGCAGAGGGAGAAGCAGGCTCCCTGCAGAGCAAGGAGCCCGATGTGGGACCGGATCCCAGGACGCTGGGATCATGACCTGAGCCGAAGGCAGCCGCTTAACCAAATGAGCCACCCAGGCATCCCTGATGAGACTGTTTTTAAAAATATATATATTTATTTATTTGACAGAGAGCAAGAATGAGTAGGGGGAGGGATAATGAGAGAGGGAAGAGGTAGAACAAACTCCCACTGAGCAGGGAGCCCAATGTAGGACTTGATCCCAGGACCACAGGATCATAAGCTGAGCCAAGGGCAGACACTTAACCAACTGAGCCACCCAGACGACTCCCATAAAACTCTAAACTCTAGGAAACAAACTGAAGGTTGCTGGAGGGGAGGTGGGTGAAGGGATGTGGTAACTGGGTGACGGGTATTAAGTGATGTAATGGGCAGTGGGCGTTATGTAAGACTGATGAATCACTGATTTCTACCTGTAATACTAATAATATTGTATATGTTAAATAGTTGTATTTAAATAAAAAATTGAAAAGAAATAAGATTACAGTATTCAAGATATTATGTCATTTTTTTTTTTTTAAGATTTTATTTATTTATTTGAGAGAGAGTGTGAGCACAGGCAAACAGTGTGGCAGGCAGAGGCAGAGGGAGAAGCAGGCTCCCTGACAAGCAAGGAGCCCGATGTGGGACTCGATCCCAGGACGCTGGGATCATGACCTGAGCTGAAGGCAGTTGCTTAACCAACTGAGCCACCCAGGCGTCCCGACAGTATGTCACTATTATAACCACAAATAATTCCCCAGAGAGTAGTGTCCAGAAGAAGATTCACACATGAATGTAAATACTTAGGAAGCGGAATGATAGAAATAAAAGAGTTTTCAACAACTCATATTGGAACAAGTAGATAATTATATAGGAAAAAAATCCTTACCCTTATATATGAAAATCAATTTGAAATATTTCATAGAACTAAAGACAAAAAATAATCTATAAGGCATCTAGAAATAAAAGAGTCACAGGAGAATATTTATTCTGTCTTATCATGGAAAAGATGACTTATAGAGGGTGCAAAAAACCTTATCTTAAAAAAATCAGACTTCACCAAAATGGGAAACTTCTGCACATTAAAAATCACTGTGAAAAGGAAAAGGAAATTTTATATGGAAGAAAGTATTTGCAGTACATGTGTGGTGATTTCTATTGAGAAGATATTAAGAAAATCTTACAGTTGAAAGATAGAAAAATAAGAAGTTTAAGTCTAAAAAAAAATGAGCAAAACCCATAACTTGAGCCCAAAATTACTCAAGGGAGGCATGAACAATGAATCTTGGAACACTACACCAAAACTAATGGTATACTGTATGGTGACTAACAGAACATAATAAAAAAAATAATAAATTTTTAAAAAAGGGAGACATGTTAAGTATGAAAATAAATGGTAATCAGTATCATTATTCATCAGAGAAATAAAAATTAAAAGTATAAAGAGATGCCATCCTACTACGCCCTCTAGAATTTTATTTTTTTATTCTTTATTTTTTGGCTCTTCTTTTCCCTCTAGAATTTTGTTTTTTGTTTATTTATTTTTTAAAGATTTTATTTATTTATTTGACAGAGTGAGAGATCACAAGTAGGCAGAGAGGCAGGCGGAGAGAGAGGAAGGGAAGCAGGCTCCCCGCTGAGCAGAGAGCCCAATTGCGGAGCTCGATCCCAGACCTTGAGATCATGACCCGAGCTGAAGGCAGAGGCTTAACCCCCTGAGCCATCCAGGCGCCCCAACTCTCTAGAATTTTAAAGATTATTTATTTATTTGACAGGCAGAGATCACAAGTAGGCAGAGAGGCAGGCAGAGAGAGAGAGAGAGAGAGAGAGGAGGAAGCAGGCTCCCTGCTGAGCAGAGAGCCCATGGGGCTTGATCCCAGGACCCTGGGATCATGACCTGAGCCAAAGGCAGAGGCTTTAACCCTTAACTGAGCCACCCGGGCACCCCTACCCCCTAGAATTTTAAAGATTAAATATGTAAGACAGTTTTAAAGAGTGAAATAATCACATATTAGGAAAGATGTGGGACAAATGAGATGTACATATAATTCGGTAAAGAATGTGAATTCATACAAAACTATGGAAAACTCCTTGGAATTTTCTTACAAAGTTAAACATACACTTAATCCACATCCCAACAACTCTACTCCTAGGTATTTACTGAACAGATTTTTTTTTAAAAGATTTTATTTATTTATTTGACAGAGAGAGATCACAAGTAGGCAGAGAGGCAGGTAGAGTGAGAGAGAGGGAAGCAGGCTCCCTGCTGACAGAGAGCCCGATGCAGGACTCCATTCCATGACCCTGAGATCATGACCTGAGCTGAAGGCAGTGGCTTAACCCACTGAGCCACCCAGGTGCTCCTGAACAGATATTTTAATTTTAGTCCAAAACACAACTGCTTATGTATATTCATAGCAGCTCTACCAAAACTACCAAAACCCAGAAATAACTCATTTGTTTCCTGACAAATGATAAAGAACCTAGTGTATTCATACAGTGGAACACTAATTAGCAATAAAAAATAAATTCCTCATTCATCATATAGTGACAGAAATTCTCAAAAAATATTCTCAAAAACATTGTTAATTGGAGAATCTAACCACAGAATAGTACATAAAATGTCATTTCTTTCATATGAACTCAAAATAAGCAAAACTAACCTCTGGTGATACAAGTTTAAAAAGTGATTAACCATTGTTGGCCAAGCACAAGAGAACTCTTTGGAATGAAATGTACTATGCCTTATTTGGAATGTTGGTTACGTTGGTTATGTTGGAATGTTGGTGTACACAGTAGTCAAAAATAGTTCAACTGTATAATAGTTCAAAAATAGTTGAACTGTATCTGTACAGTTATCTCTCTTCATAATTTTCCGTCAATAAAAAAAGTGTAAAGATGACAACAACCCCTTTTGTTATAAAGACAACAAAAACCCCAGTTTCACATATGTAAAGTAGTGCTAATTATAGTAATGGATACATGAAAAATATGGTGAACATACAAACCTACTTTAGGCCAATATCCAGTTCTTTGTTTAGAGGTTATGCTTTGATTTGACACAATAATGCAACTGTGGGGAAAAAGGGTTAGGGAGGGCGCCTGGGTGGCTCAGTGGGTTGGGGCCTCTGCCTTTGGCTCGGGTCATGATCTCGGGGTTCTGGGATCGATCCCCACATCGGGCTCTCTGCTCAGCAGGGAGCCTGCTTCCTCATCTCTCTCTGCCTACTTGTGATCTGTCTGTCCAATAAATAAATGAAATATTAAAAAAAAAAAGGGTCAGGGAATATAGATTCTCTCTGCCACCTTCCCAACTTCCTGTAAGACTAAATATATATTATAATTAAAAATGAAAGAAATATAATACAGGAGAACTGTTGAAAAATATAAGAAGACTGCATGTGCAAAGATTTATTTTAGGTATACAACCCTTACATTAAAGGATTACTAAGATATACCTTAAGGATTTATAGATTTTGACTGTAAAGTTTAATTCTAAAATTTATGTTAAGAAAGTGTGAGAGATTTTTAATAGCTTTCAGCAGGTAAAACTGTGATCATCTAAAACAAATTAGATTGGTTTGGGAAAACAACATAACTGTTACAGAATAGCAACTGTCATCCAAAAAAGGAATTTGTTGAAAAATCTCTAGCATCCTGAAAAACCATTTGGGATTGGCAGTCTAATGCAGAAAGGTGAGGGTTTAACCTAAAAACAAAAAATATGCCATGTGCACAAAACTGTTACCATTTTCAAAAATTATGTATTTATATCCTCATGACTTAAACTTTCACTGGATACCCATATATATCACTTGGTGTATGTCAATATTGCCTTTTGAGGAATTAAGTAATGCAACATTCCTAAAATAGCAGACTGTCAAATGAATCAGAAAGAAATAATTAAGAATGTCTTTGTTCTTCTCATAGGAAACAGGAACAGCAATGTTGAAAACAAAAGTCCAGAAAAAGAAACTACCAAATGTAATGGTTTCATGTTTACATGTAATTCTTTAGAGAATCTGCACATATATAATACATTTTAAATATCAGCCTTTCACTCTTTTATTATATAATATACATTTTAAAAACTGTTATTAAGTAATTATTATATATTACAAACTCTTACCTAGAAAATATTTTTCAAAATATCTTACATATCAAAACAAATTCATATGTATCAAGCTTTACAAATGAATTTGTAAAAAAAAAAAAAAGCTTTGGTTTTAACCATTATTTACTATCTCAGCACATATTTAAATAAGCACAAGGCAAACAAGCATGTTTATTACAAAAACAATCACCTTACTAGTTTGAAGTTCCCTTTGGTCCCTGGAATATCTGTGGGAAACTCATCAGGTGTACTACTGCCACAGGATCTATAACATTCTGGCCGAGGACAACTTGTATCATCAAGTTTATAAATCTGAAATCAACGAAAAGGTTGAAATTGCTATGTGCATATTTGACAAGTAACATAAAAATAGTTTCTACTTGCATATCTTATGTACTTTGGCATTAGCATATCCAAGCTTAATTGTAATATTTCTCTCCAGTTCATTTTTGAATCTGACAGTGTGAACTCCAGAAATAGCTTTTACAACTGTAGATTTTCCGTGAGCAACATGACCAATTGTACCTACAAAAAAACAAAAAATTAATCTATATGCATCCAATTACACCAAATACTTTAGTGTAGAGAAACCAAATGCATAACTCATTATAAATATGCCAATCTATAAGCAATAATGAATTTTTCCCTCCACATACACTTTCTATACAAAACTTTCCTGAAACAAGACCTAAATACCTGCCCAGCTTGTATACAAACACACTCAGTGTGTAACATAAGCTGCTAAGTGTTGTTGATCTGGAAAAAAAAATTACTTGAAATAAAAATCATTGAAAAATATACTAAGTTTGGTGTTCTTAGAAACTTATCAGTATTTTGAGTGAGGTAATTATGCATAAAACATGATTAAAAAAAAAGAACCCATAAAAATCAGAAAACACTGTTTAATTATGGTAATTAAATATACTTTAGAAGTGGTATAATGTTTTCTAAATTCTTCATAACTATGAGTCTTAACAGGTTTTACTATTCGTAGAAACCCTAAAATATCCAAATTTTACAGTCAACCAAGTAACTTGTGTTGTAAATTAGGAAGCTGCCAATTAAGAAAAATATTTATTTAATAATAACATACATATTAAGACTTTTGACGGGACGCCTGGGTGGCTCAGTTGGTTAAGCGGCTGCCTTCGGCTCGGGTCATGATCCCAGCGTCCTGGGATCGAGTCCCACATCGGGCTCCTTGCTCAGCAGGGAGCCTGCTTCTCTCTCTGCCTCTGCCTGCCTCTCTGTCTGCCTGTGCTCACTCTCTCTGACAAATAAATAAATGAAATCTTAAAAAAGAAAAAAAAAACTTTTGAAAACCTGTTTTAACAATAATCCTGTTTATTAGCATTTTAGGGTTTCCTTAACCTCCGGTTTATGCACAACCTTATCTGTAGAACATACTGTTTTTTCACAAATCTGTCTTTTTAAAAAATATACTTCCAGTACTTTTTAAAAAAGATTTTGTTTTATTTGTGTGAGAGAAAGAAAGAAAGAGAGAGAGCGGAGACCACACAGGGAAAGGGAGAAGCAGACTCCCCTGAGCAGGGAGGTCCATGGTACTGGATCCCAAGACTCTGAGATCATGACCGGAGCTGAAGGCAGAGGTTTAACCAACTGGGCCACTTAGGCACCCCTATCTATGTCTTTTCATAGCACTTGCTTATTAAGCCAGACATGAAGAGATTTCATTGTGGGTTTTTTTTTTTTTTGAGATTTTATTTATTTGACAGAAACAGGCAGTGAGAAAGGAACACAAGCAAGGGGAGTTGGAGAGGGGGATCAGGCTCCCTGCTGAATGGGGCCTCCATTCCAGGACCCTGGGATCACGACCTGAGCCGAAGGGAGAGGCTTAAGGATGGAGCTATCGAGGTGACCTTAAGTCATAGTGTTCTGAAGAAACTCTAGCAGGTTTGCTTGTGGCTCAATTTCATTTTGTATATATATGGGAATATATCATTCCGTGTGTGTGTATATGTGAATACATATATGAATTTATATACAGTATATAATTTACACATATGAAACTTTATATATATAGGAATTGTTCCGTAATTCAGTTATTTTTACAAGAGATTAAAAAGCATTATTAGATAATAGCCAATCAGGGCTTCAAAGTTTAATATGTATGCAATCAGTTTGCTTACCTATGTTAATTGTGGCTTGTCTGCTGATAACTTCCTTTGAGAGTGGGGTCAATTTGGTAACATCCTGCAATGAAACATTTTATTAAATCTACGCTGTGTAATACAAACCAGGAGTTTGATTTCGGTTATTCTTTGTACAGATCGGTACCATCAATTCAACTCCCTACTGGTTACAAAACCAAACCAAACCAAAAGAAAAGAAAAACAAAACAAAACAAACACCTTAACTATAAAAGGTGTCTTTATTCTGGAAACAGAATGAGGAGGCTAATAAATGCTAAAGGCGATTGTGCTTAAAAGAAAAATTTCAACCTTCATTCTAGATATGAAAAGCAAAGGCCCCAGTCTTTAGGAGTCTTCAGAAAGGAGAAGTAAAGTACTCAGGCCCCAAATTTTAGGAGTCCTCAGAACGGGTCCCTACCCAGACCTGTAAAGGTGCAAAACCTAATGTTTAATATATACTTTTCTCAGACCTTCAAAGATAAAAAATCTTAGTGACATTTGAACCGCACGACTTTTGAGCATAATCCTTACGGGTCTTGAATTCCCAACGATCTCACAACAGCTCTCTGGTCTCGAAGACAAAGGGAAGTGCAGACGGAAGCGCAAGCGCGGCATACTGCGTCCGGCTGTAGGTTTTTCCTCTTAACCCATTGTCCTGACAGTTCAACATTGTCAGGTCTGAATGACTGCTGGGAAGGCGGGTTATCCCGATTCCTGAGCTCTCTACGCATCTCGCAGAACGAAACCTTACCAATGTGGAGAGGTCCTGGCGAGAAAGATGCGGCTGCCCGAGAGTTACTCCAGCCTCACCACCCGCCATAGTTCTCCGACGGGAAGGAAGTCATCCCGACGGTTGTCCCGCTGAATGCAGGCCCCTTGTGTCGTAGAAGCGGAGACCGGAAGACCGACCAGGGCCCACGCCTGACATAGAAGGATGGCGGGTGCAGCAAGGGCCTCTCTGATTGGACTTCTTTCCGCCTACTTTTACATAGTACTTGCTGACATACTTACTAAAAAATAAGAGCAAACTTTGGGGATGTATCCGTAGCAGAGATGAAGGATATTTGTTCAGGCAACTCTGAAGGCAACCCTACAAAGTCTTTTCTCGTAACTCGTGCGAGGTGAGTGATGCAATTGACACGGCCGCTGGACCTTTTCACTTTCTATAGCGGAGTTCTGAACGTAGGACTCTTTGAGGTAAGATCGTGAACAATGAAGTTTCTTTCCTAAATTCATAATTTAATAACATGCGTTCAGTCCTGCCTCCCTGCTTCCGAGTGGTTGGCTGGGAGAGTGCCGGGCAGACCTGCTAATATCCAAAAAACTATTCATACTTTGGCGTATGGCGGGAGAGCGATGTCTAAGGTTTCAGTGAAGTCCCCAGGGACCCAGAGATGGCAAAACCAAAGTCCCTAGTTTGTTTTCAGATTTCTAGATAAATTTTCATCACCTCCTAGCACTGCATTCAATGTATTTATCGTATCATATAGAGTCCGAATGTTTGTAAAAAGCAGATTCAAGTTGCTTTTTAAGTTGCTTTTTAAATTATATTTTAAAATATAAATAACTATTTAATTTTTAAAACTTTAGCTGTACTTCCTTTATCTCATTTTTAAAACGTGAAAATATTTGAAAAGTAGCTTTCCCTGGGTGCCGAAGTTGTGATTGATATTTGTATTACAGAATTTTTGCACCCTTCTCACAAAGAAATACATGGAGGAGTCCAGAATTGAGTTACCTAAGACTCTTCATATTCTCCTTTCACAAAGTTCCCAAGATTATTAATTGGTCACTCTTTTTTAAGAATTTAATTGTAAAACTGGCAGAACCAAAGTGGATCTTGGTTCTTGTTGACTTAGAGACACACTACATCAAGTGAACTTGTTAAGAGTCACCTTTGCCCCCCTAAATGAGGGTAAGGAAACACCTTTTATTAGACCTTGAGAGAAATATTCAGACTGATTTAATATTATAATTGCTCTTGAAAATTGAACAATATTACTAGAATTTCTGAAAGAAAATTTTATTTGAGCCCAACTTAGCACAGCTGCCCAGAAAATTCCATCTTCATAAAGAACAAAATGTTCTTGATAAGGAACATTTTGTGCAGGATTACATATAACTTTTTTACTTAAAAATTTAAAAGTTTTAGATAAAGGAAATTCCAGAAAGTTTCAGACCTTATCTTAAGTTGGTAGTATATGCATCACTAGGATATTAGTCCAAAGGGAACCAGGTTAGTTTCCTTTTTCATATTTTTGTGTTCAGAATGGTCCTTTTTACTTCCTTTAACGATACAGCTGTACAGTGGTGCTCAGGGCAAAAATACAGCCTATGCTTTGAGGTTTTGCTGAGCCATTCTGACTTTGGTAAATATTATTACAGTATAGCTTCCTTTGCATTCCAGGGTTCATGAATGTAGAAATTTGGAAATTTCCTTTATTTATCGTTTCCTCCTTTTGATCAATAATCTTTTCTCAAAAAACATTGGTAATCAATTATATGTTTTGTCTGTTGGTGCCAGGGTGATTGGGATGTCTGCCCTGTGTCCATCAAGTCCTTGTTATATGTATTATTTTTTTTCTCTACATATATATATTTAAAAAATTTTTTAAAAGATTTTATTTATTTATTTGACAGATCACAAGTAGGCAGAGAGGCAGGCAGAGAGAGAGGAGGAAGCAGGCTCCCCACCGAGCAGAGAGCCCGATGTGGGGCTCCATCCCAGGACCCTGAGATCAGGACCTGAGCCGAAGGCAGAGGCTTTAACCCACTGAGTCACCCAGGCACCCCAATTTTTAAAAATTTTTACCTAAAGCTTATTGTTGGGGGATCTTACTGGAATGGTGGGAAGCTTAAAAATGATACATGTTTTCTATTAAGTCTAACTGAGAAGCAAAAATAGTACATGTGCTTGGTTTAGATTGTATAGTTTTACATTTGATATAACATTTATAACAAAGATACATGGACAGTACAATTACAGCAACTACAATTTGAAGGAACTAATGTGATGTTGGAATAGACTTAAAAAATCTTTTATATTCATCTTGTAATAGGGTAGGAACATTCATGATTTTTCATGAGGAAAAATGGAGCATGCATGTTGAGTAAACATATACAGAACATATATTTCATCTTTACCTTTGGGTGGAGATTTAACATCAAAATGAGCCTAAATTCAGCCCCTGTCATCAGGAGGTTGTCTTATGATAAGGAGGGGGCCATGGACATGCTCTCAGGGCTGCTATTAATTTGGGTGAAGTCTTGGACTTCTTCTCTGTTGTATGTAGGTCTTTGCTAATTCATAGCCTAGAACTGCATCCATTGATCTTGCACATTGATCTTGATCCAGGCTTTTGCAGAGACAGTTAGTGGGTTTGTTAGTGGGGTCTGAAAAGACACAGTAGGTGATAGGGGAAAATGGTTCTTTGAAAAACAAGCTTAACTTCTGCTAGTTTCTGATGGGATGTGGAGCAAACGGAACAAACAGTTAAAGAATTCTTGAGATGTTTTTGGAGCAAATAGGTGTTTTTATTGAAGCACAGAGATAGGACCCATGGGCAGAAAGAGCTGTAATGAGATTATGAAGAAGACTTTAATTAGTGGGGAGTTAATAACGATAGTATAAGTCCCTGAGGAATTTGGAAACAAGATTTCTAAGACCTTGAGGGGCTAGCTGCTGTTAAGATAAAGTTATATACTATTGTCTAGTAAAATAGTAAAACATTAGTCACAAATCCTTCAGGTATAGATCAGGAAGATCGTTAATGTGTATTGTGGGTAGGGGGTGTAGAGATAAAGGGAGTTTCTAAAAGGATTGTCTTATGTTGAGGAAGACTTACAGGATCATGCGGATCTGGCTATTATCAAGCCTTTGTCTCTAGCAAAGCACTAACTTTAGGGTCTTGTGAGCTCCTTGAGGAGGATCGTACTTTCTCTGTATCAAATATTTGCCAATAGGCTGTAGATTGTATGGAAATTTAATATTTTTTTAAAATTTTATTTATTTATTTGACAGACACAATACAAGCAGGCAGAGAGGCAGGCAGAGAGATGAGGAAGCAGACTCCCTGTGGAGTAGAGAGCCCGATCCTGGGATCATGACCCAAGCCGAAGGCAGAAGCTTTAACACGCTGAGCCGCCAAGGCGCCCCGGACATTTAATTTTTTAAAAAAGCATTTAAAGATTTTATTTATTTGACAGAGAGAGAGAGAGAGATCACGATTAGGCTCAGTGAGGGGTAAGCAGGCTCCCTGCTGAGCAGAGAGCCTGATGCAGGCTTCAATCCCAGGACCTGAGCCAAAGGCAGAGGCTTAATGCACTGAGCCACCCAGGCGCCCCTGGAAATTTAATTTTATCTACATTTCTTTTGCCTTTGTTCTCATCAGTTCCATCCTCATTAACCCTATGGATACAGTTCTAGTTCTCCCCTGAGTTATGATCATCTCTTAATCTTGAACTGGGATGATTACTACTTTGGCTACTTCCTGTTGAAATGGGGTAAAATTTTGGAGTTTGACTATTCTCTCTTGACCTCATGTAAGAAGTTGTTCCATATCTTGTGAACCAGGCTTAGTGTAATTTAGTTAAACAGTATTCTCATTTTAGGAGGTGGCCCTGCAGGCAGCCTTTCAAACCTAGGCCTATGTTGTGTAAGCAATCAGGTAATCAATATGGATGGACACAGCAGAAACAACAGAAAAAACACAAGTTAACGGTTGGAGCAAATTATAAACCCATTGTCTGAATCCTGAGTGTTGGCAGTGAGATTTCTAGATGTCAGGCTGCAAGCATCCTCAGATGGAATGGGAGTAGGCAGCAGCAATCTGATGGGTTTTCTGGTTTGCAATTCACATTTCTCTGATAATCCCTTTTAGAGGCATGAAGATTCTTTACATATGAGCTGTTGTGGCAATTTCTCTCAAGTTTACCTCATGTTGTCCAGCTTCATTCTGCAAGGTTTCTGGAAGAAGGGCACTTTTAGTCCTTGATGATCCCATGTCAAGAGAATGGGAGCTAGATTTGAAACCTTAGTTTGGAGAGTCTCAGTCAGATATTTGAGGAAACCATAATAATTCAGGATCCAGACCAATTTTACAGGCAAACAAGAAGCAAAGGTAATTCATCAGAATTAGATTCTAACATGCGCAAAGGTGTGTTATTGAAACTTTTTTTTTTTTTTTTTAAGACATGAACTTTATTCTCTCTTCAAAAATCTGGGGGTGTCCCAGCCAGTCCTTACCCAACACAGAGTCAATGATCTTAGGTGCCTGGTCTTATCATAGCAATGTGGGCAGGGTTCCAGCAATGTACTGGACAACTGACCTTTTCCTGGGGAAGGATGGTGAGAGTATGTTGTACGGTTCCCAGTGCAAGTGCCCTTGCACTGGTTCCCATTGAGCATGAGATTGCTGGCATTGGGAATTTCAAGAGAGCTTTCTTCTGCCTTTGAAGAGCACCAAGGTTATAGCCAGGCATGTTAAGCATTGGAGCGTGGCTCCTCAGCGCTGTTGGGGTCTCTAGGCCTCAGTTCCTGGGGAGAGGGCTGGATAATTGCAGTTGGGGTGCCTCTTTTCTTTGAGTTTGGTCATCTTGACAGCCTCTTCATTGGGGGGTGGCACTTTGGGATATACAGGCTGTAGGCAGGAGAGGTGATGGAATTATGGTCCAGATACCTAATGGTAGTGGCAGCGCATGTCCAGTAGGTACTATAGGAGGTCACAGTGCTGTGAATGGTGGTATCACTGTCTGTATAGGTGTCATGTAGCAAGGCTGAGATGCTGGTGACAAGTGTGGCTGGGTGTGTGCCCACTACTAGAGATAGAGAATTAGGTGTACCTGGCTTTAATCCTGCACAACAGTGGGAGGACGGCAAGTGAGATAAGTCCCTTGTGCAACAGGCTATTCTAGCAGTTCTGGAAGCCAACTGCACCAACTACGGCAGTGGCAGGAGTGGTGATAGTAGTACAAAACTGGTTTGTGGGTACCCCCATGCTCTGTGTGTATTAGGGAGAGTAAAGATTGATTTCTTTCTGAAATTACCTCATTTCTGGTACGTGTGGTTGGTTCATTAGACTGAGCATCTTACTCTTGATTTTGGACTCAGGTTGTAATTGCACGGTGTGAGTTTCAGCACCTGTATCAGGCTCTGTGCTCAGTGGAGGGTATGCTTACTCCTTCTCTCTCTGCTTCTGCCCCTCCCCTGGTAAGTGCTATCACTCTCCCTCAAATGAATGAATGAATGAATAAATCTTTTTTTTTAAGATTTTATTTATTTATTTGACAGAGATCACAAGCAGGCAGAGAGGCAGGCAGAGAGAGAGGGGAGAAGCAGGCTCCCTGCTGAGCAGAGAGCCTGATGCAGGGCTCCATTCCAGGATCCTGGATCATGACCTGAGCCAAATGCAGAGGCTTTAACCCACTGAGCCATCCAGGTGACCCTGAATAAATCTTTTAAAAATAAAATCATCCTCATTTCTGTCAAAGACACCCAAATTAACACTAATTTGTAAAACAACCCAAGTTTTAACAAAGTTGGCCTAATTATTTATATAAATGCAACAAGAATAGTGATCCCTTAAATTGCACTTTTTTTTTTTTTTAAGATTTTATTTATTTATTTGACAGACGGAAATCACAAGTAGGCAGAGAAGCAGGCAGAGAGAGAGGAGGAAGCAGACTTCCCTGCTGAGCAGAGAGCCCGATGTGGGGCTCGATCCCAGGACCTTGGGATCATGACCTGAGCCGAAGGCAGAGGCTTTAACCCACTGAGCCACCCAGGCGCCCCTTAAATTGCACTTTTAATAGACTTTCAGAAGGCCAGAAGCCAAGCTACATACTTGTCATCAGAGTTGCCAGCAATACCTGTAAATTTGGATAAATTCCTTTCTTCACAAGGTCCCTAATATATCCTGATGTTCCCGCATCTGCCAGGAAGTGACATTCTTTACTTTTTACTGGTAAGGCTGCTGGGAACTTTGTAAGAAAGGTATCAGACCAACAGTTCCAAGGGGCTTTATGGCTCTACGTTTCATAAAGTCAACTGTAGTTCCTTGAAGCTGTCTGTTCATATCTGAGTCTATGCATGTCTCTCTCAAAGACGGCATCCAAAGTCTTATTAAAATAACCCTGGGATCAAGCCCCGCATCGGGCTCTCTGCTCAGCGGGGAGCCTGCTTCCTCCTCTCTCTTTGCCTGCCTCTCTGCCTACCTGTGATCTCTGTCTGTCAAATAAATAAATAAAATCTTAAAAAATAAAATAAAATAAAATAACCAGTGTTTCCAATGGTGTCCTGTTACAAGGAGAACAGATTCTTTTTTTTTTTTTTTTAAGATTTTATTTATTTATTTGTCAGAGAGAGAGAGAGAGGGAGCGAGCACAGGCAGACAGAGTGGCAGGCAGAGAGGCAGAGGGAGAAGCAGGCTCCCTGCCCAGCAAGGAGCCTGACGTGGGACTCGATCCCAGGATGCCGGGATCATGACCTGAGCTGAAGGCAGCTGCTTAACCAACTGAGCCACCCAGGTGTCCCCAAGGAGAATAGATTCTTATTGAACTCATGCAAATTACTGTGATTGCCTTGAAAGAGTACTTATTGAGAGTTTCTGAATTCTGAGAACTCATTTAAGGAGAAAACATAAATATTTCTAATTGTTTACAGAGGAATATTTTATCAAATTTCTGCAAGTATTAGCATCTTAAGAGAAAAGATTTCTTTAATCTGAAGAGCAGGGCCACCTTGGTGGTTCAGTTGGCCTACTCTTGATTTTTGCTCAAGTCATGATATCAGGATCCTAAGTTCTAGACCTGAATTCAGCAGGGATTCTGTTTATCTTCCTTTCCTTTTTCTCTCTCTGTCCCTCATTTTATTACCCCTCTCTGTCTCTCTCATATAAAAAGCCTTTTAAAAAATACCTTATGGGGAGAGGGAGAGTTCCTTTGACCTGGTAGCCTGATGTGGGACTCGATCCCAGAATTCTGAGATCATGACCTGAACCTAAGGCAGACTCAACCCACTGAGCCACCCAGGCAGCCCAATAAATATGTAAATCTTTTTTTTTTTTAAGGTTTTATTTATTTATTTGACACACAGAGAGATCACAAGTGGGTAGAGAGGCAGGCAGAGAGGGGAGGAAGCAGGCTCCCTGCTGAGGACAGAGGCCAATTCGGGGCTTGATCCCAGGACCCTGAGATCATGACCTGAGCTGGAGGCAGAGGCTTTAACCCACTGAGCCACCGGGTGCCCCTAAATAAATAAATCTTAAAAAAAAAAAAAATCTGAAAGAGCAAACAGAATCACCCATGTTCCAAACAAGAGTAATAAAAGGTATAATCATTATTTAGTCCCGTGTAATTAATTCTTGCTTTGTTTGAGTACAGTTTTTCCAGTAGTTCCAGAAATTCTTACCAAATTTAGTTTTATTATCTTTGAGACCGTAAAGATAATTGAAAATCTGTTGTGTATACAAAATGAACAAATCTTTTAGAATCTTAAAGGTGGGGCGCCTGGGTGGCTCAGTGGGTTAAAGCCTCTGCCTTCAGCTCAGGTCATGATCCCAGGGTCCTGTGATCAGGCCCTGCATAGGGCTCTCTGCTTGGCAGGGAGCCTCTTCCTCCTCTCTCTCTCTGCCTGCCTCTCCACCTACTTGTGATCTCTGACTGTCAAATAAATAAATAAAATCTTAAAAAAAAACCAAACTTCTCTTCAAAAAAAAAAAAAGAATCTCTAAAGGTAAGAATGAGAATTTTATTGAAGCCCAAGTTAAGTAAGCTGCCCGGGAAATAATTCACTTCAGAGGGAACAAAGCTCCAGAGAGTGAGCAGGTTTTAGAGGGTCATATACTTTTACATTTTGTGAAAGCTCAAAAAAATATAGATTAGCATATAGGCAGTGATCATCAGTTTTGTTATAAAGGAACAGAGGCAGTAGGAGTACTAACAGATACAGTGAAAAGATGGTTTTTCTTTAAGCTACTCATTCACAAAGCAGGTGTACAAATACATATGGCAAGAGCCATAAATCAGGCTCTTGGTTTGAATAAGGTTTATGTATAGTCATATTAACTTAGAAATTTAAAATGTCTCCCCTTATTTATCAGAACTATAGAGAGGTTTTTGTTTTTGTTTTTGTTTTTTCCTCAGAAGTAACCTATTATGAACTGTCTGTTATATCAGAATTCTTAGGATTGTCAAATATATGACTATATTTAATAATTTTTGGAAACACGTCTTTTCGTAGTACAAATTTCAGTAAGGTATTAGACACATTTGCTAACACACTCAAATTTATCTTTAGTTTCTCTGTAATAAGACAGACAAACCTATGTTTAGTAGTTAATTAAATATTTCAGTATTTTATCTTGGAAAAGACTTAGATGTCTAATGAACTTAACCCAGTGGAGATCTTCATTTAATAAAACTTCAGGTTTTTAGATTACCAGAGATTTTGGAAGCTATTTAAAAGTAACTTTTCGGGACGCCTGGGTGGCTCAGTTGGTTAAGCAGCTGCCTTCGGCTCAGGTCATGATCCCAGCATCCTGGGATCGAGTCCCGCATCGGGCTCCTTGCTCAGCAGGGAGCCTGCTTCTCCTTCTGCCTCTGCCTGCCACTCTGTCTGCCTGTGCTCGCTCTGTCAAAAAAAAAAAAAAAAAAAAAAAAAAAAAAAAGTTAGTGTTTAAAAAAAAATAATAACTTTTCATTTCTCTTTGCTCTTAACAATTACTCATGAAATGACACAGACAAAATCAATCACCTTTTAAACGATTTTATTTATTTGACAGAGAGAGCGAAATCACAAGTAAGCAGAGAGGCAGGAGGGGGGCGGGGGGAGCAGGCTCCCTGCTGAACAGAGAGCCCGACGTGGGGCTCAATCCCAGGACCCTGAGATCATGACCTGAACTGAAGGCAGAGGCTTAACCCACTGAGCCACCCAGATGCCCCAATCACTATTTTTTTTAAAGATTTTATTTATTTATTTGACAGAGAGAGAGATCACAAGTAGGCAGAGAGGCAGACAGAGGAGGAAGCAGGTTCCCTGCTGAGCAGAGAGCCCGATGCAGGGCTCAATCCCAGGACCCTGGGATCATGACCTGAGCCGAAGGCAGAGGCTTTAACCCACTGAGCCACCCAGACACCCCGCCCAATCACTATTTTTAAGTGACCTATTTTCACAAATTCCAACAGAGGTAGAACTTATTTGACATGTACTAAACTTTGGTAGAATGCCTTTTTTTTTTTTAAAGATTTTATTTATTCATTTGACAGCGATCACAAGTAGGCAGAGAGGCAGGCACAGAGAGAGGAGGAAGCAGGCTCCCCGCTGAGCAGAGAGCCTGATGTGGGGCTCAATCCCAGGACCCTGGGATCATGACCAGAGCCGAAGGCAGAGGCTTTAACCCACTGAGCCACCCAGGTGCCCCGGTAGAATGCTTTTTAAAAAAAAGAAAAATTTTATATTAGTCACCATGCAATACATCATTAATTTTTGCTGTAGTGTTCCAAGATTCATTGTTTGTGTATAACACCCAGTGCTCCATGCAGTCTGTGCCCTCCTTAGTACCTATCACTAGGCTCACTCTCCTCCCTCCCCCCTCCCCTCTGAAACCCTCAGTTTGTTCTTTGGAGTCCACAGTCTCTCATGGTTCATCTCTCATTCCCGATTTCCCCCAATTCACTTTTCTTCCGTTCTCTTAATGGCCTTCATGTTATTCCTTATGCTCTGCAAGTAAATGAAACCATATGATAATTGACTTTCTCTGCTTGACTTATTTTACTCAACATAATCTCCGCCAGTTCCATCCATGTTGATACAAATGTTGGGTATTCATCCTTTCTGATGGCTGAGTAATATTCCATTGTATATATGGACCACATCCACTTTATCAGTGCATCTGTTAAAGAGTGTGTTGGCTCTTCCCACAGTTTTAGGATAACTTTTATATTTAGTACTGATAACACTAAAGACATGTCTAATTTAAGTAAACCAACAACCTTGACTTTTAATTTATCAAGATCATCTCAGTCACATGAACATGAAAAACATTTGAGCTAGTTCTTATCTTTCTGAGTTTTAGAATGCCCACTTTTTATAAGTGCTTGCCTTTAAACCAAATAAATATAGCTCCTTTACAAATTAATTTTAGCAATATCATCCAGAGGATGCAAACAAAATCTATCTTTCCTTTCACTAATATTTGTGGAGTGGATGTTAAAGACCTAATTTCCAAATATCTCCCTTTTCTTGAAGCAAATCTGATCACAAGATAGTATTATAATTTATGGATCCATTAATTAGTTATTTTCCATTTTAAACTAGAATATGTCCAGTTTTACCCAAAGATACCAAAAGTTGCAGAGTATCTCTTTGGGCATTGGTTCCTCCTCAAAAGTTGGCGTCATTGACTGAACCAAATGGCTTCCTGGTTTCTGGTTGGTTAGTCTTATCGCTCGCTCTCTGTAATTGTGCATGGAAGGAACTAATTCACATGTTTCAAAAAAATGCCATTTGGGCTACCTGAGATTCAGCTTATCCTTAGTTAAATTTTCCATTTAAGTTCTTACAAGTTGAGGCTCATATGTGTTGTGCATAGAGCCTGCCAGAGTTCCTGAGGAGGTGGTTGGTTTTCCAGGAGCTGTCTGTATTTTAAGGCACAATTCTCCATTCCTTAGTTTTATTTTGGGAATAAGCTTTGAGCAAAATCTAAGGGTGTAGTGCATTTAGAGGGTGCTGTTTCTGTCATTTCCAAGTGGTTGTGCTGTACTCCCTTATGTGTCTCAGTTTCTCCTAGTAAGGTCTGAGATCATTAAGGGGGGGTTCAGAGCACTGGACTGTCAGTCCTTATGTGAATGTGTCCCTGTATAAGCCTGCTTTTAATTACCTTGAAAGATGGGGAAGTCTATGGAACCACTGTCTGTTTGATTATCCTCAGATACTTTTGTAGGCTTTTAGTTACCTGAAATTACTGATTGACAAGAAGAAGCAGATTCAGGGATGCCTAGTTGGCTCACTCAGTTAAGTGTCTGCTTTCAGCTCAGGTCATGATCGGATTCTGGGATCAAGTCCCGTGTTGGGCTACCTTCTTGGTGGAGAGCCTGTTCCTCACTCTCCCTCTGCCCATAGCTTCCCCTGATTATGCTCTTTCTCTCAAATACTATTTGATGGAGAGACAGCGCAAGCAGGGGGAGCAGCAGGCAGAGAGACAAGGAGAAGCAGGCTCCCCACTGAGCATAGAGCATGATGTGTGGCTTGATCCCAGGACACTGATCGTGACCTGAGCTGAAAGCAAGATGCTTAACTGAGTGAGCTACCCTGTGCCCCAATAAAATCTTTTTTTTTTTTAAAGGAGCAGATCTCTTCTCTTCAGATCTGAATGATTCAGTTTCTCATATTTCCAGCCAGAAAATTTAAGCCTTATCTCCATAATGTAAATTAGTATAATGCAAATTAAAACAGCCAGCCCATCAACTCCAATCCCTCTTAGGTTCTTCCCACCTAGAGAACATTACTAGTAACATCACACCTTGAATAAAAGTGAGAACTTCCAACTCAAACTGAAGAGGTCCAGATATAAGGAGAACTCACCAGATATACCTGTAGGGTGCTAAGAACTTTCAGGGTCACAAAAGGCCCATGCTGGTACTGAGCACTGAGTTCCATATGACCCACAGTTGATTTCAGGTGAGTTGCTCTGATACCCTGATGACTATGCCAAGAAATGTCAACACAAAATGAATAAGTTTTTTAGAATTTCTAAAGGAAATAAAGTTTTATTTGAACTCAAGTTTAGGACAGCTGCACAAGATACACAATATTCAAAAAGAGAGGAAAGTGCCCTTGCAAAGGAACATTTTGCATAGAGTTATATATATTTTTTACATAAAAACTTAAAAGATTTTAGACAAAGGACCCTCCAGCTTAGCTTGTTTAGACAAAGGACATTTCAACTTACCAAGTTTCTAGTATATGCAGGGCTGTATGACTTTAATCTTTTGGGAATAAGGAAGGTGTTTTCCATTTTCTTTATGTTTGGAAAGATTTTTGTTATTTTTTTTAAAGGTTTTATTTATTTGACAGAGACAGTGAGAGAGGGAGCACAAGCAGGGGGAGTGAGAGAGGAAGAAGCAGTCTTCCCACCGGCTAGGGAGCCTGATGTGGGGCTTGATCACAGGGCTCCAGGATCATGACCTGAGCCAAAGGCAAATGCTTAACAACTGAGCCACTTAGACGTCCCCTTTCTGTTATTTTTTTAAACAAAGGAGATATACAATGTGTGCTCAGGGCAGAAATAGAGCCCATGCTTTGAAGTCATTTTGACCTTGGGAGACAAAGTGTAGTTTCCTTCCCTGGGAGCCAGTGGCAGGGCCCACAGATATTAAAAGTTGAAAATTTCCTTTATCTTACAGTACTGAAGCTGAATTTATTGTTGGGGCACATTCTAGTACATCTGCACGGGCTCAGGAATTCATTGATTTCTAAAAGGTGAAATTGAGAGGTAGAAGCTTCTAGTGGTTTCTTGAGTTCAGGATGTCATTCTTAAGTTTAGGAGGTGTTGTTTAAGGAGTCAGTCCTGAGTTTAGGGGCCCCAGGAGTCACCAGGATGACAGAACTCTAAATAACCGCAGAGTCTAAATTCAGTACAATTCTCTGTCATTAATTAAAATCCCAACACTAAAGTCGTACTTGAGATAACAGCGGTTACTAAAGGCTCTTCTCCATTTCTTTCTTTTTTTATTTTTTATTTTTATTTTTTTATTAACATATAGTGTATTATTAGCCCTAGGGGTTCAGGTCTGTGAATCATCAGGCTTACACACTTCACAGCGCTCACCATAGCACATACCCTCCCCAGTGTCCATAACCCCACCACCCTCTCCCCTAACTCCCTCCCCCCGGCAACCCTTAGTTTGTTTTGTAAGATTAAGAGTCTCATGGAGGGGGAGGAGTCAAGATGGCAGAGAAGTAGCAGGCTTAGACAACATCAGGTAGCAGGAGATCAGCTAGATAGCCTATGAAACCATTCTGAACACCTACAAATCCAACAGGAGATCGAAGAGAAGAAGAGCAACAATTCTAGAAACAGAAAATTGACCACTTTCTAAAAGGTAGGACCAGCGGAGAAGTGAATCCCATGCGACGGGAAGATAGACCCCAGGGGGAGGGGCCAGCTCCTGGCAAGCAGCAGAACAAGGGAGCACAAAATCAGGACTCTTAAAAGTTTGCTCCACGGAGACACATAGCTCCAGAGGCTAAACTGGGGTGAAGACCTCACGGGGACAGCGTGGACTCAGGTCCCGCGGGGTCACAGAAGGATCGGGGGTGTCTGAGTGTCGCAGAGCTCACAGGTATTAGAGTGGGGAAGCCAGCTGCAGAGACAGAGCTGAGGAGTGAACTCTCAACTCGGAGTTACCTTGAACCAAGCGTGGCTGGAGGCTGGGGAGACGGGAGTGATTAACTGCTTTTCTCTGAAGGCGCACTGAACACTGGGGCCCCAAGCTCTTGGCTCCTCCTAGCCGGAGATTGGGCGGCTGCCATTTTCATTCCCATCCTCCGGAACTCTATGGAAAGCGTTCAGGGAACAAAAGCCCCAGAAAGTGAACTTGAGAGGATTACTTAGCCTGGCCCCTGGAAAGGGCAGTGCAATTCCGCCTGGGGCAGAGACACTTGAAAATCACTACAATAGGCCCCTCCCCCAGAAGATCAACAGGAAATCCAGCCAAGACCAAGCTCACTTAACAAGGAGAACAGCAGAATTCCAGAGCACATCTTCCTGGGGTCTTTGCCACCCTTTTAGTATTACATTTGCTCCTTCATATATTCTTATCTGGACAAAATGACAAGGCGGAAAAACTCACCACAAACGAAAGAACAGGAGGCAGTACCAAAGGCTAGGGACCTAATCAATACAGACATTGGTAATATGTCAGATCTGGAATTCAGGACGACGATTCTCAAGTTCTAGCCGGGCTTGAAAAAAGCATGGAAGATAGTAGAGAAACCCTGTCCAAAGAAATAAAAGCCCTTTCTGGAGAAATAAAAGAACTAAAATCTAATCAAGTTGAAATAAAAAAAGCTATCAATGAGGTGCAATAAAAAATGGAGGCTCTTACTGCTAGGATAAATGAGGCAGAAGAAAGAATTAGTGATATAGAAGA
>ML097835.1:0-17228 GCA_003697995.1 Taxidea taxus jeffersonii
ATAATTGATGTGTGAAACAAAGGCTGAAGAAAAATTATTAATTTTCCTTACTACCTACAGCCCATTGACAAGTCCTTGAAACAGGCAGAATGATGTTCCTCTAGGGACTCCACTGCCCTGATGTTAAGACTTTGCTAAGGGCAAAGGCAATCCTAGACTGACCAAGCCACCCCCCACACCCAGGATCCTGTAAGTCTACTTTAATGTATTAAAATTCCTTTGGAAACTTCCTTTATCTCTAAACTCCCCAAGATACATGTTGGCAATCATCCCTCAAGCATATTGCCCACTGACATACATCTGAAGGGTCTCATGACTAAGGTTTTATTAGACAGTAATAAATGACCTTTTCCCAACAATAGCTAGCCAGTTCAAGGTCCTGGAAACATTGTTTCCAAAATTCCTTAGTGACTTACATCATCCTTAACCCCCTCCCAAGTTGAAAGTATACAGTGGGTCACTCCACATGACCCCAGTGCAGCACTTTCTGTCCACAGGTCCTGTCCCAGTTCTTTATGCACCAAAGACATCTCGAGAATTCTTTCTTGGCCTTTGGATTCAAACCCTAACATTGTCTTTCCTACATGAAGAATCAGGTCAGGGCTTTACCTGGTCACTGGTCATAATATTATTAAAAAATATAATACATATATAACTTATGCAAATTTAAATATCCTCCTATCCTGGAAATCATTGCACTGCTCTTTCTTTCTTTCTTTTCTCACTACACACACACACACACACACACACACACACACACACACACAGAGTTTCCTCTGCCTGAGCCAGTATGGAAAGCTCATTTCTCGCCAAAGGCCATTTGGTAGAGAAAAAGGGAGAATTGATTACACAGGGTTGGCTGTGATACCTCTATTCCTCCCCTCAGATATGGATCTGACAAGCATTTTGAAAACCCTTAATTTATCTTTGTTTCTATTTGCCAATAAATACAGTGTTAGGTACTTAACTGACGTTAATCATGGACTCTGCTTTAGATATCTTGTTGGCTTGTCTTAAAACCAAGCATTAAATTAGGTCATAAATATATGAATGAAAAACTGAATCCATAGGTATTAAGTACAAAATTTTATTTCTGTTGACAGACAAACAAGGATGGGGAATGGAGGAGACTCAAAGTAATTTTACATATTTAGACAAATGGCATCTTTTCTTTCGGAATCATCAAACCTCTGCCATTTTCTCTCCCTCTGCCATTGAATTGTTTTGCACTTTCTACAGGGAAAACCTAATTCAGTATGCATTGCAAAGGGAAAGGATTTGCACTACTTGACAGCCAGTTGCACGTAAACATGTCAAAAAGCTTGATCAACCAAACACCCAAACACACTAAAGTGCTGGAAAGAATGCATACTACAGAGGAAGTTTCAGAAAGGGAGTGTGGCCTGATGACTTAATTCAGAACTGCCTTTTCCCCAGCAGTTCACATCTGAAACAAATGTAAAGCAGAATTGGGCATAACAGAGAGAAATAGTAGTAATAAGTATAAGAAAAGGAACATTCATTACATTCCAGGGCCCTTTAAGGCCATCATAACTGAATTTTCTTTCCCAAAGTATCAAAAATCTGGAGAAGAAAAACCCAACTTTCAATGAGTTCTGAAATAGCAACTTTTTCTTCAGCAGAACACTGAATATTGAAGAGAAAAGCACCAGACAGGAATGCTTTAACTGACTGGTGAATCTGCAGCATATATGATGGGATGCTTTATTTTTTAAGATATTTTTGAATAGAGGACTACTTATCAAAGCTTGCTTTTTATGGTCCAGCAAGTCCATTGCATAAAGTGGAGAAAAGTGATTTAATAATTCTAGATTCAATTATTTTTCCCTTTGAATTTACTTTGACCCATTTTGGAATTCTTTGGATATTCTCATCAAACTCCTAGCTATTTTATGTTGCAATAAAAAGAACCTCTAAGCATTTAATCCCACTGGATAGAAAAAAATAATGAACAAAGAAGGAAAGACAGTGATGGGAAACAATGAAGGAGGAATAAGCAGGTAGGAAATTGCTTCAGAGGATGATAATTTTATGTAACATTCAGGCATTGCTGGTGGAGTTTGAGAACAGTGTTGAAGAATGCAACATGGGGAACTACTTAAGGCAGGTTACCAGCCCCTGGCAGTAGGAAGTTATAGAACCTTGACATTGGGAGCCCTGCTAAAGATAGTTAGGTCAGAGGCTGCAATCTGGCTGTCTGCAGATGTGCTGAATTTGATCTTCAGAGGACTTTGAAGTCCTTCTGGATGTGAATGCTTCTAGACAGAATGAGTGTACTCTGGTCCTTCCAGCCTCCCTAGCTCTAACTACAGTGACACATCCAGCTGGCTGCTTCCCTCCCTTTTATAACCTGTCCCCCAAAGATATTTGAGTTTGCAATTCCTGATCTAAGCCAACTCTCCTATTTTTCAATTGTAGTAACTGAGACCTAGAGAGAACAAGTGTCTTTCAAGATTATCCAAATGAAGGGGTGCCTGGGTGGCTCAGTGGGTTAAATCCTCTGCCTTCGCTCAGGTCATGATCCCAGGACCCTGAGATCGAGCCCCTAATCTAATCTGGCTCTCTGCTCAGCAGGGAGCCTGCTTCCTCCTCTCTCTGCCTGCTTCTCTGCCTACTTGTGATCTCTGTCTGTCAAATAAATAAATAAAATCTTAAAAAAACAAGATTATCCAAATGGAGTGAAATGAGAGGTTGAATGCCAGTGAGCTAACTCACTGCTCAGTTGGAGTTTAATATGTGCAGGTCCACAATATTTTTTCAGCAACTCTGAAAACTGAGTTTTTCATAATTCATTTAGATGCAAGACTTCTTGTGAACTGATGCAGCCTATTAGTGAAGTTTTATGTTTCATTGAAAAAAATGTGTACTTTAATACTGTATTTGATTATAGGTATGTTTATAATATGTAACATAAATTGCATTTTTAATCATTCCAAATCCTAAAAAAATGTGAAATTTTGAACTAGATCTAGAAACGAAGTTTTATTTAAGAAAAGGACTTAGCACAACACACACACATAGATTGAGAGAAAGTCCTCAATAAAATATGTTTGTATCTACATTATATACACACATGCATGCATACATTACATATATGCATTTATGTATATGTATGTATGTGCATATATACACATATATATGTGTATATATGTGTGTGTATATATATATGTATATATACACACACATATACATGCATATGTGTGTGTATGTGTATTTAATTCCCAGAGCATTAGGGATTAGTGGAAATTAGTTTCATCTTAGTTTTGGCAATCTAACCCATACAAATTCCATCTTGATAGTGGAGATCCACCACTCTTCTTGGGTAAATTCCTTTTAGGTTGGTCCTAGGCTGGCTCAGAGTAGCTCATATCTGGCCCATGGGAATTCCATGAGTGTTCTTTATCTGGACAAACACTGGAAGTACACCCTGGTCCTAATATGATCACCTCATCTAGCCACCAGTAGAGATCTCTAGCTCTCATTGTTTTTCCCGGGCATATGCCTGATATTTGTACACTGTGCTCCCAAGTCCATATGTCAAATCCTCTAAATTCTCTTGAATCTCTTCCCTCTCCCATTGTACTTGAATTTAGGAAGAAGTTGTCCTGCCCTTTCCCCACGGGAAAGGATACAACATGTCCAAGATACTGATTAACTCTCTCTAAAATATTCCTCTACTTTCTCACAACTCTAGGCTTTTATACCCTCAAGACAGATTAAGTTGCCAAGGGTTGAAAAGAATGATTTTAATAAAATTCTCAGAATATCTTGCATAGGTATCAGCATTTTGTTTTGCATATGGAACTGTTGTCACCTATTGTAACAAAACTCAACCATATATGAGACATAAGAGTTTCTTTTGGGCATCCAGTTACATGGAATTGTTTCTCTCTCTCACTCTGTTTATACACACACATGCACACACACATAATATTATTTAGAAAAAATCTTGGTCCTTCATTTACTTCAAGTTAAAAGCAATATCTTTATTTTACTGATGAAAAATATTCACTGTACCTAGCAATGAGGGTAAGTAGGAACTAAAGGGTTTGGTATTTGGAGAATAGTAGTTTATTTTAGGTCAATATATTTGTTATCCTGCTGGACAATAACTTGTTGTCTCCAAAAGTAGTTGTGTCTGCCTGTGAAAGGTGTTGAGGGGATATGAAAACTAAGAAGACACAGCCCCCATTCTCACTTAGGTCATACTATTGTTATACAAATGCTTGTAATTGTATTAACAAGTGATCCATTCTATAACAGCAACCTGAATAAAGCAATAAGGAAGTATAAAGAAAGGAAAAAAAGGGGGACCTAGAAGAGCAAAAGAAATTAGGAGAGAGCCTACCATAGAAGTGCTGTTTGAGTGTGGATATTCCAGACAGGGAACTTTGAGCCCGAGGTACGGAGGCAAGAGAATGTGGTCTCTGCAGAGGACATTGGTGCAGGCTACACATTTGCTGAATGCTGCTCTGAGCAAACTCCAAACTCCCACATGTGTTATCCTTCTTTATCCTCATTGTACAGGTCAGAATATTGAGAGTCAAAGAGATTGGCTCAGTTATTTTTTTAACTTGAAGCATAAATTCAGCACTGACTACCTATCATACCTTCTGCTAGACTCCAGACTTGAGTGAAGGATGCACTTATAGTTAACTTTTTTTTTTACTTGTAGTTAACTTTTTTAGCCCAAGAAATTATAGAAGTCCCTGATTTGAAGTAAAGGACTTAAGTTGTGTAAAATACAATTTTGAATTTTAATTTTTCCTCATTGCCACTACATTAGTTCTCAGAAAAAAGAAAAACTGGAAAAGTCACTGAGTACAGTATGAAATTAGATGGTATATACAAGAGTAGTTATTAGCTACCAAATCCCCCATAGACATGAGGTAGAAAGTCATACAAAAAGTAGAAGTCAGAAACCATAACAAAGTATTTAGGTGTTATGTAATCATAACACTTCCATTTCTTCTGTGAAATATATTGGAAGGAAGAAGAAAGTACAAATAAAATATAAACTCTGGAGGAGATGTGGCCATAAGGAGGGCTTTCGTATTTCTAGTAGCACCTCGAAGGATTGAACCAGAGATGCAGCTGGTGGAGGGAGGACTCTTGGGGCAGTTGAAAAGCAGATACGGTAAGAGAGCCTGAGAAGAGACTGTTACAGCATGGTAATGGGTTCCTAGAGAATAGTTCCTAGAAGAATCTATCCCTCTCTTTCCTTAGGCATATGGAAGCAGTCCTTTAATTTGTGCAGCTCCTGAGATTGGGAAAAAAACAAACAAACAAACAACAACAAAAAAAAACAACAACAACTATCAGGGTATAACAACAAAAAAGAGTATGATAGGTTTCATCATACTCCATCCATCATTAATGGACCTGAGTGAAGGTTTAGTTCCAGGTATTGGCTGCTTTTCATACATGGCTGAGATCTTCAGAGTCTTTTTTTTTTTTTTTTTTTATTTTTTTTTTTTTTTTTTTTTTTTGGTCAGAGAGAGAGAGAGAGAGCAAGCACAGGCAGACAGAGTGGTAGGCAGAGGCAGAGGGAGAAGCAGGCTCCCTGCCGAGCAAGGAGCCCGATGTGGGACTCGATCCCAGGATGCTGGGATCATGACCTGAGCCGAAGGCAGCCACTTAACCAACTGAGCCACCCAGGCATCCCCAGAGTCTTCTGATAGATGAACTAAAAACAGGAAAGGAAGCAGAGTTGATAATTCAGTCGTGTGTGTGTGTGTGTGTGTGTGTGTGTGTGTGTGTGTGTGTTACCTACTATGGGCCAGGCCATCATGGAGCATTCACTGCCATCCTGATCCCAGTCAGGTGTAGATTTCAATTTCAGATGAGAGATATTTGGATGAGATGAGAGAGATTGTGGCAGTGAACATCAAGTTATTAATCTTCTTTTATGGCGATTAATTATGCATGGCATATGCATTTCCCAGAAGCCAGAAGTGCTATGTCACTTGCTAGAAAATATTTTTAAATTAAAAACTCAATATAGCTGTAACCCATATTATGAAAACTGTAGTATTAAAACTGGTTATTGAGGTTCTTATGAAGGGACAATGGGTAGCTTTCCTTAACTAAGCAAATGAGATAATTTTCCTTTCTAATGAATTCCTCAAGAAGTAGAACTTTTAAGGCATTCAGAAAGATTATTAAGATTATTAGGTCTTTATAAAAGAAAAAACTGATGCCATTAAGATGCTGATTATTTTATCAGCAATGCTATAAATTCTGCCCCCTGAGGAGGATTAAAATATTCATTCCAGATTGCTCTCTTAGGAAATCATAGCATATGCTCCTCATGGAGATGGGGAAAGATGGAAAATCCCATGAAAATCCCCTAGTATTACCAAAATACATACACACATTTTTCCCCCTAGGGGCATGTTGTGTTTAAAATGTCTTAACATTTTGAGTGGAGTAGCAGATGTATTTTCCTTTTCTTCCTTGTTTTGCTGTTGTTGTTGTTATTGTTGTTGTTGCTAGATAACAATGAGTCTTAAAGGAAAGAAAGAATTAAAGTATGATCCATCATTCACAGAGACAACATTATCATTTTAAAACATATTTTCTTTAAAAAGGAACTTAATGTAGGCTCTTGAAAATATTTTGAAGAGAAGTAATAAGAGTAGCACTTTTTCCCAGTTCTGGCTGTCAGGACATGCAGGAAATGAGGGAGACTCATTTCCCTTTATGTAATTGTGTCCTCTCTAGGGTTGTAGTAGTCATTTCCCATCAGAAGGACCAGTGACATTTTATATCCAATAATTATAAAATGTAAGGCTGGCTAGAATTAATGTGATTCCACTGGGAGAAACTTGTGTCAAATTATTGATATAAGTAGCAGTTAAATTTCCCAGAGCTGCTCGTTAGAAGGATGTGATTGGAAAGAACTCTAACCCAGGCATTCTACTCATGCAGAATTTCCTTCTACTCCATTCCTACCAGAGAGTGGTACAGAACAGATTGATTCAAAATAGTAGTGGACACCTTTTTTTTTGGTGGGGATGGCAGGTGGGGGGAGGGGTGCTGATGAGTGCCAGAAAGTTCTTCCTTATATTGAACTGAAATGTTCCCTCTAACATGCTGCCTTTGTTTCAATTTCTAGAAGAAAGTAGAACAAGCCACTCTTCCTGAGAATACTTGAAAAGAGCTATCGAGTAACCCACAAATCTTTCCTTCCTTAGGCTAACCTATCTCAAGACTGTTTCATCTTTCCTTATAACAGGTGGATCTCAGATCCTCCTCACCTTCCTGGGTTTCATCTTCTATTTCATTTAGTTCTGTTCTTTAATTTTTCAGTGTGTTGTCTAAATCATTTAGTTTCCCTTAAAGTTCAGAATACTGCTAGCTTTGGCATAGGATCCTTCTGTATGTACATGGGTTTATACATGTGTATGCATATTTTTCTAATGACTTTAAATAGATGCATATGACTAAATAGATACAAGGTACATAAATATATATAAGCACATATTCTATTAGTATGATGTATATTTTCAGAAAAAGATTTGAATCTCCAAACAGATCAAGGTTTGCATGTAACACTAATACACTGTAACACACACTGAGGAGTAATTTAAAATGCATTTTAGAACAGCATTTTAAGGGCGCCTGGGTGGCTCAGTTGGTTAAGCAACTGCCTTCGGCTCAGGTCATGATCCCAGAGTCCCGGGATTGAGTCCCGCATTGGGCTCCTAGCTCCATGGGGAGTCTGCTTCTCCCTCTGACCTTCTCCCCTCTCATACTCTCTCTCTCTCTCCCAAATAAATAAATAAAATATTTTTAAAAAGAATAGCATTTTAAAAATAAAAATGCTTATTCTTAATGGTTGTGCCTAACTTTGAAATGTTACTATACAAGGGCCCTGGGTGGTTAAGTCATTAAGCATCTGCCTTCGGCTCAGGTCATGATCCCAGGACCCTGGGATCGAGCCCCGAATAGGACTCCCTGCTTGGCGGAGAGCCTACTTCTCCCTCTGTATCTGCCTGCTGCTCTGCTTGCTTTTGCTCTCTTTGTATGCACCAAATAAATAAATAAAACCTTTAAAAAAATAAATTTTATTATACAAAATAAGTGCTTTTTATGACTCTATTCCCACACTGATCATGAACAAGGAGGCTACCTGCATTTGAAATTTTAGCTTTTCTAAGAAATTGTTTCTATGTTCTTTATTAAACCCAATAAAAGAATTGCAAGTATACATGGTCATCTTCCATCACCTGTCTCATGCTGTGTTTTGTGGCAGCCATACGCCCAGTGGTTGGCATTAGTTGATATAAGACAATACATCTTAACTGAATAGTCTAATGCCAACATTTGTAATGCCCTCCTTGTCATCTTAAAATGAGAATCACTTACTCACTTATTTAGAAAATATATAAAAATAATACTTTATCACACAAAGGATAAACTATATAATATTAATACTATAAGGGTTTCAGTATGTAAATGCTCAGTCACAACTACACTAGAAACATACTCAAGTAACTAAATTCTTAAATTTCACTGTAATGAATGAGTTAAAATTTAAGAGAAATCAAAATCAAAAGAAGTACAGGGGTAATAGAAAGTAGTTGTTGATTGGAATTTAAAGCAAAAATATTGTTTTAGGGGGCGCCTGGGTGGCTCAGTGGGTTAAAGCCTCTGCCTTTGGCTCAGGTCATGATCTCAGGGTCCTGGGATCGAGCCCCACATCGGGCTCTCTGCTCAGTGGGGAGCCTGCTTCCCCCCTCTCTCTGCCTCTCTTTCTGCCTACTTGTGATCTCTCTCTGTCAAATAAATAAAATAAAATCTTTAAAAAATATATATTGTTTTAGGATTAGTGATAATGGACTAGTATCAATTTCAATGGAATTTGATATTCTACATGAATGTCTACTGGGATATCACTATGTCTTGTAGAACACAAAGAAAGTCATCTTTATGAGGGACTATCTCCTGCACGATTTCTAGCATCTTTCACCTCCTCCTACCCTCACCCACTAAATATTTTTAATTATTAGAACAGTTTATTATTTACTTATTATTTTTAAGTTTTTATGTAAATTCCAGTTAGTAATATTAGTGTAACATTAGTTTGAGGTATAGAATTCAAGGATTGGTCACTTACATATAACACCCAGTGCTCATCACTACAAGTGCCCTCCTTAATGCCCATAATTCATTCAACCCATCCACCCACCTGTAACCCTCCTTTTGTTCTTATTAGAATATTTTTTAAAGTCACTTCAGATTATAAAATGCCTCCTTAGGGTTGTTCTGTTTTTGTGAAAATTCACTGATCTAGTTAGTTAAGGCTAACCTTGTCCCCTTATAGAGGAATATTGAGTCAAGTACCTTAAACTAGATCCATTGGCATATGGAGTTCCTCTGGCTGCATGGGTCTCAGGTAATCCATTAATGTGATTCTATCACATTACTTCTGCTTTCCACTTGAGAGAAAGAGCTTAGCTGGAGATGGGAGTAAAGCAAAAGCCCTGTTGAGTTAGTTCTTATGATGAGACAATTCTCTTTCTTACAACCATAATTCCTCTACTAACAGACATACTTATATACATACTTAATACTAATAGACATACTTATATACATACTTAATAAGACATATAATACTTCATATTCTACTTTTCCAACACACAAAATATTTTCTAACAGAAATAGAAACTAGACATGCCTAATTTTTGGCAAAAAAATTGTAAAAGCAAAAAGACAAGTATATGAGTAGAAGCAGGAAATTTAGGTCCTGGATTTGATTCTTTCACCATCTCATGGTAGCTGGCCAACTTATCCAATATTGTCATGATTAAGTCTCCCTAAGTATACATTGGAATGGTTGGATGACATATTCTTATATTAATGTCATAGGTCTCCAGGGAGGGCTAATGTTTCTGATAGGTGTCATTTGGTAATGTATTAAGGCCAACCTATAATACAATAATTAAAAGTGAAGTGGGAATAAATAATTCCCAGTTTGAAAGAACTATAAAGATGTTTGTCATTATAATTCTTTTTTTAAAAAAATTTTATTCATTTATTTGACAGAGAGGGAAAGAGAGAGAGAGAGTGGGTGCACAAGGAGGAGGAACAGCGGGCAGGGGAAGAAGCAGCAGGCTCCCTCCTGAGCAGGGAGCTGGATGTTGTGGGATCCCAGGATCCTGGTTTCATAACCTGAGCCAAAGGCAGCTGCTTAACTGACTGAGTCACCCAGGTGCCCCTGTCATTATAATTCTTTTTAAAATTCCAACTTTTATGGATATACATATTTAACCCTTTAGTGATTCAAGTCTAAATTTTTTACTATGTGATTTTGTTTATAGGAATTAGAATGCATCCTTTAAGCATCCACACAGAGCTTTCCTAATAGAATGATATTAGTACTCAGAATATCTGACCACAGGGGCTACCTGCATGGCTCAGTTGGTTAAGCACCTGACTCTTGATCTCAGCTCAGTTCTTGGTCTCAGGGTCATGAGTTCAAGCTGGGTTCCACTCTGGGTATGGAGAAAAGAAAAGAAAAGGAAAGGAAGGAAAAGAAAAGAAAAAGAAATCCAATCACAGGAGATCACAGAACATTTAAAAACACAAGATGAGGGTTAAAAGCACAAGATTAGTGTGGTACAGTTGGTTGAGCATCCAAATCTTGTTTTTGGCTCAGGCCCTGATCTCAGCATCATGAGATCAAGTCCCGAGTTGGGCTCTGTACTCAGTGCAGTCTGCTTGGATTTCTCTCTCCCACTGCCCCTCCCTCACTAACTCTCCTCTCTCTCTCTCTCTTTAAAATAAATAAGTAGCAGCTGCCTTCAGCTCAGGTCATGATTCCAGCGTCCTGGGATCGAGTCCCACATCGGGCTCCTTGCTTGGCAGGGAGCCTGCTTCTCCCTCTGCCTCTCTGCCTGTGCTCGCTCTCTCTCTCTCTCTCTAACTAATAAATTAAAAAAAAAATAAAATAAATAAGTGAATCTTTAAACACACACACACAAATGAGTTCATTTGATAAGAAAACTAAGCCCAATAAATAAGTTTAATTAAAATGTAACATCCTTAAATATAATTAAAATGTAACACCACTAAATTTAAATATTTAAATATAATTCCACTAAATAACACCATTGATATTAAAAAAACACAATGTAAGGGTAAAATCAATAGACTAAGATAGAATTGCAGTTGGTTAAATACATGACTTAGTATCTCACAAGCTACAAAAAAAAAACAAAAAAACTACTAAATTAGAAATAGATAATCATTCTAAAATGCCTCTATAACTCATATTGCCCAAATCATCCATGACTCTCACATTGTTATTCTAGGATCATGAATTAATAGGTAGTGTCAAAACCTGGGTAATTGAAATTGGGTGGGAATGCCAAATTAGTAGAGCAATTTGGATGGCAAATATATTTGTATCATCAGTCAATGCTGTTGGTTGTGGAAAGAAAAAGGTTGACACTGTATTCAAGATAATTGCTTCAATTGTTAATATCAACCTAATTAGAAATAAACAAGATCCAAGTAAGGCAATCAAGAGATACAGAATGACTGGGGTTGCTGAAGTGAAGAAGAATAGTAAAGAACCATGAGTACAAATCAATGCATAGTCTATCTAAAGCTCTGATTAGCTAAAATATGCAAATTACAGGGAAGCCACAGCAAGCAATGAATTATAGAAACAATTTGGATAGCTGGATCAAGAAAATATAAATGACTCCTGCTGAGTGTGTACTCACTTACCTTAGGAAGTAGCTTGCTAAGAGAATGAGCATGGAATTTACAGTCACTGGTTATGAACATTGACACTTCCACCTACTATCTGTGTGACCTTGGAAAAATGATCTCACCTCTCTGGGGAATGATTTCCTTAATTTTATATTGGACATAGTGATGCCAGCTGAGCATAGCGTGGTTCAAATGAGATCACATATGTCAAGGAAGTTTAAAATCTGTAAGATGACACTCAAATGCTGATTTATTACTTTTTCTTTGCAAGTGTTTCACGTGATTCTTTCAGACATTACCTTTGCCCTAACCAGGGGAAGTGTTAGTTAAGGGTTTAGTCAGGTAACCAATCCTGCTTGGCAGGATTATAATCCCTGCTCAGCTTTTTAGCCACTATGCAATATACACACCAACTATTCTGCCTTCCT
The DNA here is from genome assembly GCA_003697995.1 of Taxidea taxus jeffersonii. Classification (NCBI taxonomy): domain Eukaryota; kingdom Metazoa; phylum Chordata; class Mammalia; order Carnivora; family Mustelidae; genus Taxidea; species Taxidea taxus. The sequence goes on from ML097835.1 coordinate 12,174, forward strand.
TAGCTGCAGGGGCTGGGGAGGGGGGGATCTCTGAGAATTACAAATCACTCTTTTATAATTTGATCATTACCAGACTTCTACTTTTGATATAATAAAAAAATGAACTAGCTATTTCTCCCACAATGTAGAGATATAATCTCTAGGTCAGTTCATTCAATGCATGCAATTATTATACCTTGTATACAAAAACTAATATAGCAGGGAAGGGAGTCATTGTTTTTGGACTGTTTTTTGTTTATGCCTCACCACTAATTCTTATGGTTTGAAATTAATGCATTTAGATCCCAAGAGTAAATAAATGATAGGTGGGCTTAAAGAGCATTTTTTATGGTTTATTTTTTTCTAAACATGAATTGTTAAATGGCCAGATAAATCCTAAAGTGTTCTACCATCAGCTTATTTAGTATTTCTCCTTTTCTTTACAAAGAATGATGTTTTACTTATTATTATGCTAAATTGCAAAGCCATTCTATAGAAATATTTTTTGGTATTCCAGCATATAGAATTTTTTCATTAAGTGACTCCTGTTACTACTCTCAGAATTATAATAGCAGTTCACTCATGCAAATTACTATTACAAATTATTCCATATAAATGTATTTTTATATTGAATTCCACTAAAGGTAATTTAGCTGATTAAATTGCTAGAATTAAATAATGAAGTCCTACCAATAAAATGATCCAAGAGAAAATTGTCAGGGGAATAGATAGCATAGAAAATTTATATTCATTTATGTTAATCAATCACAGGATTTTTTGGCATTTATTGTTAAGAGACAACAGAAAATTGCATTTAAAAACTGAATGGTACTTTTACCATCTGACTGGAAAATACTCTCAAAAATAAAGTTTCTCTTCATTTTTCCTAATTCTTACTTTTTCTTGCAATCAACAAATATTTATAAGTGCTTGTGGTGTGGCAATAAATTAGACATTTTGGGGAACACATTTTTGTTTTCTGGTTACTAATACTACAGCTGAAGAAGCATAATATAGATGGATGACGATATCTATAAAAATTAAGTGTATTCATAATAACAGAATACCTTTGCACAGTGCTTGGTAATTCTCAAAACATTTTGTGAATATAATTATTTTATTTGACCATTGTAGGCAGTAATTATCAAAGGATAAATGTTTCATAACAATAAACAAATGCTATGATTCAAGAGAGAATTTCTTGGGTACCTGGGTGGGCTCAGTCAGTTAACCATCTGCCTTCATCTCAGGTCGTGATCCCAGGGTTCTGGAATCAAGTCCTGCATCAGGCTCCCTGCTCAGTGGAGAGTCTGCTTCTCCTTCTGCTCCTCCTCCCGCCTCATGCTCACTCTCTCTCTCTCAAAAACAAATAAAATCTTAATTTAAAAAAAGGAATTTCTTGACAAGTGAGGGATATTGGCAAATATGTCACTAGGAGCTGAAAGAAGGGATAAAAATGATGGTACCTATCACAAAAATGGAGAAATAAATTGGGTCAACTGGTTGCAGGAAGATAAATTCATGTTTGACCCAGTTGAGATCCAGTTGACAATGGTGGCCTTAGAACATACATTAGAAAACATCCAGCAAGTAATATGCATTCATAAGCTAGAAAAATGTACAAAGAATATGAATAGGCAACTCTCAAAGAAGAAACTCAAATGTGTTCCCTCCCCAAGGAAGAAAATAAAAAGTTTAGGAGACTGATGCAAATATAGATATAAGTCAGAAAACAAACTAAAGCAGACATTCAGATTTTTTTGAAGTCATCCTCATAGTAAGGGCATTTGTATAAATTACTACAAATAGGTCTGTAATGGTGACAATTGAAGTAATAAGTTACGGGAACATTGCAACAGTGGCTACTCTACTGACAGATTATACAGGCCATTATAAACAGTCCAATAATAATCTAGCCATGGAAACTTTGCCAGTAAATGAGGACATTAAATAACTGGGTGAAAGCTGGGAGAATAGAGTCACTTACAAGAGGATGAATGTAGAAATGTGATAATTTATTAAATTGCAGCCAAAGAAAAATACAGAAAATTAAAGGATAATGCCATTCTGCCAAAAAAAAATTTTTTTTTTTAAAGCAAAACCATGACCATTTTGGATAAGAGTTATCCTATTGAGACTTATGCTCTGGAGAGACCTAAAGGCAAATATTGAAAAAAAAAAAGTAGAAAATTAAAACTTTGGAGGACAGTCCATGGACAAAGACCATCAAAGCAGCTTCCCTTTTTTCTGCGGCCAGAGGTGGCTGCTATGAATAAGTAATTCTCTTAAGCCCCACTTTAGTGGGAAGCTGCATGGACAGTTAGAAAAATATGTATAAACAAATCTTGTTGACTAATATTTGAATTCCATACCTGTTGTGAAATCAATCCTTACTCCAAATCTTAAAATTACCTTTTATTTTAAAAAGTAGCTAGAGCTATGAAATTGCATGGATTCTCCAAGAAAAGGAGGGGAGATGAAGAAAAGTCAAAGTTTAACTTTGTAGAGAAATGGGGAAATGAAATGGCCATAAAAGAAAGAAACAAAATGAAATCACTTAGCAGGAAAAGAAGAATAGGATAGCAAACAACAACAAAAACAAAACCAAGAAAACCCAAGAGATGCAAAAGGCATTTGCAAGGAGCAAACACATGAAAGTACAGAGTGGGCAGACAAAAAGAGAAATGTGTGACCAAGCACACCAGTAGGTTGCCTCAGATAGATACAGTTGATTGAGCTGGGTCAGTAGTTGTCATTTTTCCCACATTAATATGTTTCCATTTCTGAAAGTGTTCAAATATGTGAAATCTTTTAAATATTTAAGCTACTATTAGGATTTCTGAGTTTTCTGAATTTGCTTTGTCTCACAAAATTGCATGAAACAAGTTTCTAACAATTTAAAATAGCAGTAAGAATACAGAATGCATTGCTATTCCATGGCTAGAGCACTGTTTTTTCATAAGCAAATTGATGAAGCCCATTCCCAGAACTCTATGTGCTTTTATTTGGGGTTGCTTTATATTATTTTACCCCTAATAATGATTGTTCAAAACAAGTTCACTGGCATAATAGTTTGATCTGATTATCGGTCTGAAAGCTGAATTCAGGGCAGGGAAGGGGTGTCTACTGTTAAAAGCTCTAATTACTTCAAACCACCACATTGACAAAAGTGCATCTATTATTGCATTTAGAATTCATGCAGTGCTCAAATCTTTTCAAAAATATTTTATTCAGTGAAACCTTAATGTTTTTGAAATTCTAGTATTTCCTCAAACATTGTTATATTTGTTCCCAAACATTAGAAAATGTGCTAATTGAATGCAGTTGTATCAAATGTATATAAACCTACATATAAACTTTATACGATAGACTTGCATAATTTTTCGACTAAGAAATCTACATATACTTTCTGACTGTAGTAGTGTGTTTATCTGTCTGTTTCCAAACCTACTTTAAAAATGGAAGAAATCTTGCATTTCAGTTGTAGTAGTAGCCACAATCTTAGTTATATCTATATTATAATTTCTAATCATGTTTTTAAAGGGAAACATGATATATATATGGTTTTAGTGTTGTTAGTAGACATTATTTGGTATTTGGAGATAACACACAGATTACTCTCAACAAGCTCTGTTTCGAGGTAGGGAATAGCTCACTACAGTGAAATCAGAAGTTTCTTCAACCTCCATTCTCCTAGTCTCTTTAAGAATTGTCATATGTAAACTTAATGTAATGAGCAGAACATGCACTTTAAACAAATGAGTAACTTTTTTTCAGTGTTCCAAAATTCATTGTTTATGCACCACACCCAGTGCTCCATACAATACGTGCCCTCCATAATACCCACCACCAGGCTCACCCCATCCCCACCCCCTCCTCCAAAACCCTCAGTTTTTTTCTCAGAGTCCACAGTCTCTCATGGTTTGCTATTAAAAACATCCACAAAATTTGTTAGAAAGTAGTGGTGAATTTGTGGAGGAAAGGACATATTTTAAAAAATTTTTAAACAAATTTAAACTCAATTAGCCAACATATAGTACATCATTAGTTTTATATGGGGTGTTCAGTAATTCATCAGTTTCATACAACAACCCTCATCACATTATGTGCTCTGTCTTGGGCCTATTAAGTGACTTGCATAATTTTCTGGACAATTCAGTTAAGTGAAAGAGTTCTCATTAATTCTCCTAGTTAAAAGATTGCCATTTTGAGTTTTTACACTGCATTATAGTTTGTGAATGAAGCAATACAAGCAAGGTATGAGCTTCTTTGAGTTCATAAGTAACCCATTTACCCCATACTCCTACCCATTTACCCCATACCCCTACCCAAACCCCCTTCAGCAGCCTTCAGTTTGTTTCCTAGAGTTAAGAGTCTCATGGTTTTTCTCCTTCTCTGATGATTTCCCAGTCATCCCCCCAACTTCTTCCCTTAGGATCCTCTGTGCTCTTTCTTACATTCCACATATGAGTGAAACCATATAATTGTCTTTCTCAGATTGACTTATTTTGCTTAGCATAATCTTCTATAGTTCCATCCATGTCGTTGCAAATGGTAAGTATTCATCCTTTCTGATGGCTGCATAAATCCCATTATATGTATATACCTCATCTTCTTTATCCATCCGTCAATGGATAACTGGGCTCTTTCCATAGTTTGGCTATTGTGGACATTGCTGCTATAAACATTGGGGTGCAGGTGCCCCGTCAGATCACTACATTTGCATATTCAGGGTAAATACCTAGTAGTATTACTGGATCCAATTGCTGGTTCATAAGGTAGCTCTATTTTTAATTTCTTGAGGAACCTCCATACTGTTTTCCAGAGTAGCTGCACCAGCTTGCATTCCCACTAGAAGTAGGAGGGAATGAGGGTTCCCCTTCCTCTGCATCCTCGCCAACATTTTGTTGTCCTGACAAATGGAGTAGTTAAAATCTCCAGCTCCCTATCATCTCAGTATTATTGAATTAAAAAGTTTGGCTCGGGTCGTGGTCTCAGGGTCCTGGGATCGAGCGCCCTGTCGGGCTCTCTGCTCAGCGGGGAGCCTGCCCCCCCCCCCCCCCCCCCCCCCCCCCC
>ML097836.1:0-11914 GCA_003697995.1 Taxidea taxus jeffersonii
TTTTTTTTTTTTTTTTAAGCAAAACATGACCACTATTGGGTCAATCCAACCCACACTACAAAATCCTCAAAACCTTTATTGACTGAAAAATTGGAAAAGTGGCATCAAGAAAGAGACAAGAGGAGGGACGCCTGGGTGGCTCAGTTGGTTGAGCGGCTGCCTTCGGTTCAGGTCATGATCCCAGCGTCCTGGGATCGAGTCCCACATCGGGCTCCTTGCTCAGCATGGAACCTGCTTCTCCCTCTGCCTCTGCCTGCCATTCTGCCTATGCTTGCTCCTGCTCTCTCTCTGACATAAATAAATAAAATCTTAAAAAAAAAAAAAAGAAAGAAAGAGACAAGAGGAGATCTTAGGCTCCTTAGATTCAAACTCTTTCCTTGTTCCAGAGTACAAAGCAATGTTCAAGCCAACCGACATAAATGGAAAGGCTCCTCCTCCTGGGGGCAAGGTGCTGGATCTGTACTCTGTCCAGAGGTGAATATCTCTTCTCTGCACAAGCAGCCACAGCCTTTGCTCTCAGCTTCTCAGGGCATGGAGCTCCTCTGCCTGGAATAGAATGTTTTAACCTAAAATGGCTTAGGCCCAGGGCTTGCAGAAGGTCCACACCCATTCTGGGCCATCTTTTTGGTTTCCTGCATGTATGTTTCCTATGGCTGCTGTAACAAACCACCACAAACTTAACACCCATTTCTTATCTTTCATTTTTGTAGGATAAAAATGTGCACAGGTCTCACTGGGCAAAGATCAAGTGTGAGCAGGACTTTGTTCCTAATCGGAGGCTTTAGAGGAGAATCTTAGCTTTGCCTTTTCTAGGTTTACAGGTCATCTGTATTCCTTGGCTGGTAGTCCCTCCATCTTCAAAGACAGCAGCATGCATCTCTGCATGCCTTTCTCCCATAGTCATATCTATCTCCTGCTTCCTTCCACCATGTTAAGGACCCTGGTAACTACACTGGGCCCACTCACATTATTCAGGATAATCTCCCCATTTTAAGGTCAGGAGATTAACAATTTTAATTCCATCTCCTAAGTCCCCCATTCCCTGAAAGGTAACATAGTCATAAGTTCCATGGCATGGTCCATTAGGACATGGACATCTATTGGGGGTGGGGTCATTATTCTGCCTAACACTCCAGAGGTGGCTCTGGACAAATATTTCCCTAATTTCTCTTTGGCTAGAGCTTAGAAACAAGCTCAACAGAGTGACTTTTCTGAGACCACAATGCTAGAGAGGGGACAGAGCCAACACTTCTGTCCCTGACCCTGTGCAACAAAATAAAACATCTGTTGGCTTACTTGTATTCCTAGAGGTGCTTCACTGGGCCAGCTTCAGTTTCCACATCTCTGGAATGGGTATAATAATAACTACTTATAATCCTCCATGGACATTGACAAAATGTTGCATCTTTTCCTGTTTTTTTTCTCTTTCATCTACCAGAATGTGGTAAAAGACCAATTTTTGAGGAAGGAGTTCAGTATTCCAAAATCATAGGGGGGATGGAGGCTGAGGTGGGTGAGTTCCCATGGCAGGTAAGTATTCAGGCAAGAAATGAACATTTCTGTGGCGGCTCAATCATCAACAAGTGGTGGATTGTCACTGCTGCTCACTGTTTAATTTTTGAAGAGCTACTGTAAGTATCAAGAGCCCATCCCTGTTGCTTCTGACACTGTTCATTCCCAGGGAACCCCCATACTCAGCAAAACATGATTGCTAAGGGAAATCCTAGACCTGGTCAGCTCCAAGTCAGACAGGAATGATTATCACCCAACCCTTCCAGCCCCAGGAAGGAGGAGGCAGTGAACCTGAAGGTGGCATCTGCTATGCCCTCTTCACTGTCACCCAGGACAAATAACTATGGCTTCCCTGAGGTCACACACTGTCCTCTTCAGGAACATTCATGATTTTGTGGAGACAAAGTCTTGTTCCATTCACCTCTTGTAGGACATGAAAGTCCTTCTAGGAGGATAGTCTGCTAATTCTGGAAGTCTGGAATCCCAGGCTATCTGATACCATATTTACTTGCTCTCCTTGCTCCTTGGAGAGTTTTCTCTGCACTCTAAGAGACTGGTTGTAAGTCTGGCATTTACTGGTTACTAATCATGAATCAGTTACCTGCTAAGAAATTACTTGGATTAACTTATTAATTCTGACATTCAGCTACCTGAACAAAGTAGATGAATAATCCCATTTTAACTCATTCAATCTTGCAATAACCCTCTGAGGCAGGTAGAATGAACAATACTATTTTTATAGAGAAGAAACAGGCCCAATATGGCTGGGTGACTCACCCATGATGCACACATAGTAAACAGAAATAGGATTTAAATCCTGGCTCCAGTGCTTATGTTTTCTGCTATACCTGCTACACCACCTCAAGAAAGTTTGAAGATATACGGAAAGTCAGACTTTTAAAAGTTAATAAAAAACAGGATAAAGTTTCATCAAGGCATATCCAAGGAAACTTGTCACATAAGCTTCCATGATATACTTAAGGATTGGCTATTGGGAAGTTTCTGGCCATTCTGCCCTGAGGGAATGCCTAAATTATTATTAAAGATTCTTTATGCTTAATCAATAGTTAGTCTAGATTGAATTCTGTGCCTGAGTCTCTGGGTGGCTGATAGGCAAATCAATGTAATAACACCTTACCTATCTGAAGCGAGTTTGATCCATGCCAAGTGGTCTCCTATGTATTCTTTGGAGTACCCAAGGCTAAGTACTTTCTCAGTAGCATTAGACAGGAGTATCTTATTCACATCTCTAAGACTGTGCTGGAGCAGCAATGTGGCTATAGTATAACACCCTGGTGTTTCACTTCCCTCTACCTTTTTCAAATTCTTACATCTTCTGAGCAACAGCCCCAGTAGGACAAGTCTAAAAGGCCCCTAGAACTATGGGGGATTTAGGGGCTTTGGGCAGCATAAATTCTGTGCTCTTCATGACTCCTCTTCCCCGCCTCCTTCCTCTTCTCTGTTTCTGTGCCACCAGTCCAACAGACTTGAGCGTTGTGTTGGGAAGCAATGACTTAAGCAGCTCATCCCTGGAAATAAAGGGGGTTACCAGCATAGTTCTTCACAAGGAATTTCAAAGACTCAACATGGACAATGATATTGCCTTGCTGCTCTTGGACTCACCCATCGGGTTCAACGGACTGACAGAGCCCATCTGCATACCTGGAAAGCCCAGCCCCTCTGTGTGGCACAAATGCTGGGTGGCAGGATGGGGTCAGACCAACAGTGGTATGTGTCCACTCAGCATCTCCTGAGAGCTGCTGGGGGAGGAGCCACATTATGGGCATCTGAGGGTAGGCCAGTAAATCTAAAGATGTGGGCAGGAGCATGAAAGGAGAGAGGGCTAAGGAAGGAGGAAGGAGAAAAAGACTTGCATTAGAGCAAATCCCTGCATACCTGAGGCTCACAGAGGCCAAATCTCAGCCCTTTCCCAGTGCCAAGGAAGCAACTCCTTAAGGCCCCAAGTTGAAGTGCCAGGTCCAAACCAGTCGCCAGGTGTGGTCATATTCAGCCAGCACAGAACATTCTTGTTTGTTTGTTTTACTGAATTTAAACTCTCCAGTTTGCCGGGGGCCCCCATACTCTTTATTCTCTTGCATCTCCTTTGATTCACACATTGATGTTTCCCACCTGGTTCCTACAGGCATTCAAGATGCCTGTCCCAGCCTAGATTTTTGATGGTCCTGGAGTGTTGCCCAGCCATTCTTAGAAATGAATTTGTTGTTACTTGTTGTTACACTGTTACTTGGCCAAGATAGGAAGAACTGTACTAAGGCAGAAAGGGATTATGAAAGCCCCATTGAACTATCCCCAAAGAAAATAGGTAGGGGAACGGATGGGAACAGCACAGCAGTGTCTCAGGCCTGAACAAGACTCTAGGTCCATGGGGAGCTTTGCAACTAGCTGGGGTCTGGAAGATAGTAGGTATTTTAGAAGTTTAGTAACGAGAAGACAACTAGAGTAACACTGTTTCTGGGCTACTACAGGAGAGTTAGAAGTGAGGAGGAGGCAGATGGGTACCTATAAAATTAAAACTACTCAATAAGGAGAAGAATTTAGAAATTTACTAAGAAGTAGCAATAGGTATACATGCTGAAGAGGCAGGCTTATGCTGAGAAATGATCAATAGCCAGTTTCAAGAAGTCAAGTCTGTAGGGCTGGTTGGAGTCAAGCAGGAAATCTGCTTGGAAGCAGGAATATGATTTGGAATAAGTGGAATAATTCAAGTAGGTGGGGAATAGTTTAGAAAATCTTGGGATTGTAGAATGAGTGAATAGCATGAGATTACTGGAAGGAACTGGAGAGTGGAGGATATGAAAAAACGTAGACAAGTGGCTGATGGGACACAGGAATACACAGGATGATCTAGGTGCATTATCAGCACTGGAACTGATATCTAGTGACTTTTCTAATGTGCTTTCTCTGTGGGCTAGATGACAAAAGCTCTATGAAAACTGATCTAATGAAAGTGCCAATGATCATCATGGATTGGGAGAAATGTTCAGAAGCATTTCCAAAACTTACCAAGAATATGCTGTGTGCTGGCTATGAGAATGAGAGTTTTGATGCTTGCCAGGTAACTAAGAGGTATCCCCACCTTCACCCTATAGGCTCCTATCACCTCAGGGCTGCCAATGAAAGGGTATCTTCTCTTCATGGAGAATAGACAGTTAAGAGTCTGTAAAATGTGTGGGATTCAGGGCTCCACCATGAGATGGGGACATGAATTGGGAAGTACTCGTTGTCAGGTCCTTGGAATGTCAGTGCATGTCCATGGTCTGTATGTAGCAACACTATATAAAATTTCTACTCTTCTTTAGATATACTACATAAATAGGGCTCCATGGCTTTCCCATTTCTTGGAATTATTTTAAAAAGCCAAGCAGGATTTGAGATTCATAGAAGGAATAATTTTATTTCATTAATTTACTGCTGAACACATTAAGCTCTGGGGAATCAAAAAATGAGTGAGACACAGTTTCTCACCTAAAGGAGTCCACAAACTCCTGGGTAGGCCATTGAGTAAAGACATAATATTTAGAAAATATATGTGGATTTCATGGAACAAAAGACTGGTATCTTATTTTTAAATAAAATGAACACAACAATTTAAAAGAAAAAACATTTTTGATTAATGCTAGAAAAAAATGGGGGGGGACCTTAGGAATTAGCTTTCTGTGGCTCTAAGGATGAATTATGGGTGTTGTCTTTAAAACCATTCTCTTTGTCTTTGGAGATGCTCTGTTCATCATCATCCTAATAAGCTCACTTAGCCCCACTCATTTGCTGGGCAATGGATCTGGTCACTGGCATAAAACTATGAATGCAAATGTTAAATATTCTGTAGAGTAATGAAAAAGCTATCTCAGGGAAGGGAAGAGTGTTTATCTACAGAATTGTCTGTTATTGTTCATTGTTGGAAGATTATAACTTTCCCTGCTAGGCTATGAGATAGGGTCTTGGAATAGAGTTGCTGGGATACGGGTTGAGGGAATCAGGGAGAAAAGGAGGGGCTCTGAGGTAAGAAAGAATGGACTCCTGTAGCAATGACTCTGTTTAGAAGGAGTCTCATGTGGTGAATATTGTGAGGACCAAAAACAGAGATAATATCAAACATCATATTAACCTTGTGTTTTCTTCACATTCTGGACAATTTAAAACATTACAAAACAAAAAAGAGAATAGGGACTTCTGGTTCTAGACAGAATGGAGTAAACATAATTCCCCCAGTCCCTCCCACTAAGTACAGCTAAAACTACTGGACATTATATTATAAAACAAAAATAAAGGCTCTGAAAGGTAGATATGGACTGATTGGATATCCCAACACTTAAGGAAGAACCCAGCAGTGAGTTCCATGGGTTTTCTTTTTGCCTCTTATATATCCCAGACTGGATGCTAGACAAGTCTACAACTCAGAATGCCAATGAGCACAGATGAAAATGAACAAAATAAGAAAGATTTACCTCTCTTTGGACTAGGAAAGGAGCAACCCAGGAAGGCAGAAACTTTTTGACAATAAATATTAAACATTGTATTCAAATAAACAAACAAACAAAAAAAAAACAGGAAAAAAATTGATTCCCCCCAACCCATCAACCAAGGTCAGGTGGACAACCTCGACTTCCTTCTAGCCCAGGTGGTGGTTGCAGAAGCAGCTATGTGGAGAATCAGGACTTTAACTATCATCTAGTAGTAACCAGTCATCCTTTGCCCCCCTTGATGTCAATGGAGGCACCTGAGAAACTTGGGCTTTCACCCCTAGATATAACTGAGGACTCCTGCTCCTCCCCTAGGTGTCATCACAGGCCTGAGTGGGGAATCAGGGCTTCTACCCCAATCCCATGGTAAAGAGTTGCTATCCCCCCACCACTCCAGTTTCAAAGAAACCTATTAAAACTGAAGATTTAAATAACAACCAGTCTCATAACCTAATACTCAAGGCAATACTCCAGGTAGGATCTGTCATAGCTAGAATAGAAAGATAGATTTAATTTATTGATAAACATAGGATAAGGAAAGTAAGGGAAAATAAAGCCAAAAATTAGGATAAATCTTTCTTTTTAATTGAGAACCATTAATTCCTAGAATAAGTTCAATTAAAAGTTAACTCAAGGAATGCCTGGGTGGCTCAGTTGGTTAAACATTTGACTTTGGCTCAGGTCATGTCTCAGGGTCCTCAGATGGAGCCCCATGTTAGGCTCCTTGCTCAGCAGAGAGCCTACTTCTCCCTTTGCCTCTGCCCCTCCTTCCTGCTCATGCTCTCTCTCAAATAAATAAATAAATAAATAAATAAATAAAATCTTTAAAGAAAAACAGTTCAAAATGTATCATGAACTTAAATGTAAAACTATAAAAAATTTAGTAAAAAACACAGGCAATCCTTGAGACATAGAATAACATCAAAAACACAATTCATAAAAGGAAAAACTGATAAACTGGACCTCATCAAAATTTAAAAACTTTTGTCATGAAAGACCCCATTAAGAGTGTTACCAAATCCAAGTTCAGCTGCCCAGCCACTTGAAAGGCCATTACTCAAGAGACAAGCTTCTGACTGGAAAGAAATTAGAGCTCTATTCAGGAAACCAGCAACCCGGGGAGAAGATGGACTTTTGACCTAAAGCCAGCTCTGATGTTTCTGCCTGGCCTGGGGTTTTTAAAGGTGTTTGATGACAGTACAAACAAAAGGCTGATATCCAGAATCTATAAAGAACTTCTCAAACTCAATACACACAAAACACATAATCATGTCAAAAAATGGGCAGAAGACATTAACAGACACTTCTCCAATGAAGACATACAAATGGCTATCAGACACATGAAAAAATGTTCATCATCACTAGCCATCAGGGAGATTAAATTAAAATCACATTGAGATACCACCTTATACCAGTTAGAATGGCCAAAATTAGCAAGACAGGAAACAACGTGTGTTGGAGAGGATGTGGAGAAAGGGGAACCCCCTTACACTGTTGGTGGGAATGCAAGTTGGTGCAACCACTTTGGAAAACAGTGTGGAGATTCCTTAAGAAATTAAAAATAGAGCTTCCCTATTTACCCCAAAGATACAGATGTAGTGAAAAGAAGGGCCATCTGTACCCCAATGTTCATAGCAGCAATGGGCACAGTCGCCAAACTGTGGAAACAACCAAGATGCCCTTCAATGGACGAATGGATAAGGAAGATGTTGTCCATATACACAATGGAGTATTATGCTTCCATCAGAAAGGATGAATACCCAATTTTTGTATCAACATGGATGGAACTGGAAGAGATTATGCTGAGTGAAATAAGTCAAGCAGAGAGAGTCAATTATCATATGGTTTCACTTATTTGTGGAGCATAACAAATAACACGGAGGACATGGGGAGATGGAGAGGAGAAGGGAATTGAGGGAAATTGGAAGGGGAGATGAACCATGAGAGACTGTGGACTCTGAAAAACATTCTGAGGGTTTTGAAGGGGCGGGAGGTGGGAGGTTGGGGGAGCCGGGTGGTGGGTTTTATGGAGGGCACATATTGCATGGAGCAGGGGTGTGGTGCATAAACAATGAATTCTGTTATACTGAAAAGAAATTAAATAAAAAAAAATTCCAAAAAACCCCCCAAAACTAAAATTTTTTTAAAAAGGTGTTTAGTGTGGTTAATCAGCAAAGGAAGTGGCAGCCATGTTTCTTGATTACATGAAGACTTGATGATGCCAGCTATAAGCATTATTCCAATGTAAGGGGGTCTGGTACTGGGGGTACTCTGTTCTTTCAGCAAAGGAGTTCCAGGTCTACAGATGCACAAAGGGAGGACAGTAAAATCATTTGTATGACCTTAAAAAAGAAAAACAAAACCAAGCAACCATTTTGTTTAAAAAAATTGTTAGCTAATCAGAAAGCTGAGGAGGTTTCAGATAGACTTGCTGGCTTCTGTGGCATGGGAAAGTTCTAGTCCTCCACTCCTCAAGGCCCATGGTCTGCAAATCTCAAAGAAAGTAAGTTCTTTTACAGATCAGGGGACTTAGGTCAGCAAGCAAGGAGTGTGTTAAGCTGAAGCAAGTCAACACTTAAGACTGGTTGGAGTGTTGTTACAAAAGGGTGAAAACAAAGCTACAGACTGGGAGATGATATCCAACAAAGGAATTACCTAGAATATATAGAGAACTCTCAAACTCAATAGTAGAAAAAAAAACTATCCAGTTAGAAAATGGACAAAAGACATGGACAGACATTTCACTAAACAAGATATACAGAGGGCAAAAAGAACATGAAAAGAAGTTCAATGTTATTAACCATTAAACAAATGCAAATTAAAAGTATAATGAGCTATCAATCCATACCTCTCAGAATGGCTGAAAAAGAATAGTGACACCACCAAATGCTGACAAAAATGCAGAGGAACTGGAGCACTCATGCATTCCTGGTGGGAATTTAAAATAGTCCGATCACTCTGGAAAACTGGCAGTCTCTTGAAAAACGGAATGCACTCCTGCCATACAACCCAGCTAATGCCACTCTTAGGCACTTAGCCTAGATAAATGAAGGCTTGTGTTCACATTAAAACCTGCCCAGGAGTGTTTATAGCATTTATAATAGACAAAAATTGTAGACAAATGCCTTTAACGATGTGGATGGTTAAACTATGGTACATCAATGCCATGCAATACCACTCAGCTATGACGAAAACACACCGTTAATACACGCACCAATGTGGATGGGTCTCGTGAGACTTACACTGTGTGAAACAAGCCAATCCCCAGAGGTCCCACAGTGAATAATTCCATTTACAAAACATTCTAGAAATGACAAAATTATAGACATGGAGAATAGATTCGTGGTTGCCAGGGATTAAAGAAGGGTTGCAGGGAGGAGGGAAGTGGAGGCAGCCCAGAAAGTGCAACCGGAGGGATCCCTGTATAGATGCCAACATCCTCGTTGTGCTATTGTACTGTAGTTTTGTAAGACGTTGTTATTGGAAGAAACATATAAAGATGTTATTACTGGAGAAAACACTAGATCTCTTTGTATTGCTTCTTACAACTGCATTATACAACTACAGCATTATTGTAACTGCCTTATACAACCACAGTTATATCAAAATTAAATAATCAAAAGAAGACAAAGCTTCCCAATAAGAGCAGTTACAGAAAGATCTCAGAATCCTAGCTCTGTCACAGACTCAGGGAGCAACCATTTCATACTGAAGCAGGAGGCAAAGGGCTCCGATATCAACAGAAAAGGAGAAACAACATTTCACAGATAGTATTGGAATGAGAGGGAAGTTGGAGAAAATGTGGGGAAAATCACAAAAGCTTGAAACAGCATCATGGGCTCAGGGAATCTCCAGTATTTGGGAAGCTAGAAGTAATAAGAGATGAGTCTGGAGAGCCGGACAGAGCAAGATCAGCGGGGGAGGAATGTGCCAGGCATGGAAGACTTACTATCATCCCAAGCTGCTACCTACACCGCTCATCCAAGAATATAAGAATCAGGCCCCATGGGCACTCCCTCTGGACCATTTCAATCTCTTTGATTTAACACCATCCCACATTCAAACAGCCAAAGCCAACTATGGCAAACTTCAAAGTAATCAAGGGTCACCTTTGATGATATTTTATGTACCCTTTGCTTCAAGCAGTGGCTGGATCCACTATCTAGAATCTAAGACTTTTTCTTTACGACCTCTCCCATCAAAATGTGCTGTAGTGAAAACTTCTAAAATTAATTGTCTATTACTTAATAATATTATAAATGGAAGTGCAGTTATCATTTTAGGCCTTGTTTTTAAAATTGTGAAGTGAAAATCTTTGCTTTCTGTTAGACAACTTTCTATTATTAACAATAAGCTGACAGTGATGCAGTCAAGGAAATTTTTATAAAATTATACAATATCATCACTTTAAAAGAGATAAACTAGGCACGTAGTCCCCCAGGGTACAAAAATAATTGTCTTTAAAAATAAAATTATGCTTTTAAATTTAGCAAACTTTTAAAAACCATGTTATAATGAAAACATTTAAATATGTTCAAAATAATAACAATATGATGATGCTATACTTAAAATACAAATTAAAATTTTTAACAATGGAAAAAATGGATTTTTAATTTACTTTTCTCAATACTTTTCCTCTTTGTAATACCCTTACTCAGGTTACACTATGAAAAAAATTTAATTATAAAATGCTTTTTAAATGGCATAGTCAAACAAAATATAAAATCAAACTTATCCCCAGCTAGTAATTCAATACTTTTGTGAAGGACTATCAACTTTCCAGAGTAACAGTCACAACAATGAACTGAGTGTTTTCAGGTCTGTCTGCTTAGCTCCAGCAGAAATGTTGTCTTACTCGTGTGTAAATTCTCACTGCCTAGCACAGTGGTTGCCACATGAAAAATCCTCAAAAAATATTTGCCAAATAGATGAACCTTCCAAGGAAGCCAACAACTATCTGTCCATAAAGGGGCCCTAGGGGAGGGGACATCTGAGAGAGGTCTTCAAGGAGGCTAAGAGTCTTTAGGTTAAGAACTGGCATCCAACTGGACTGCTGGGAAGTCTGGTTATGGGCCTGCCAAGCTGACTTGATTTAGACCTGAACCGCTTTATTTATTTTTTTTATCACATTATTTTTTTTAGAGAGTTTTAGGTTCACAACAAATTGAGAGGGAGGTATTGGTATTTCCCATTTATCCCTGTTCCCACATGTCTAACCTCTTGCACTATCGACATCCCCCAACAAAGGGGTATATTTATTACAACTTATGGACCTACATTGACACATCACTATCACCCAAAGTTCATAGCTTACTTTAGGGTTCATTTATGGTGTTATGCATCCTGTAAGTTAAGTCAAAAGTCTAATTACACATAGCCATCATTATAGTATTATACAGAGTAGTTCCACTGCCCTGTGTTATCTTGAGCTCACCATCCCTGATGCTTTCACAGAAGTCTTATTCTACTCCATAGATTTTTTGACTTTTAGAATTACAGACTTTTTATTTTTATTTAATTTAAAAAATTTTTTATTTTAAGTAATCTTGAACTTACAGCCCTGAAATCTAGAGTCACATGCTCTACCAACTGAGTCAGCCAGGTGTCCCTAGAATCACAGACTTTTTAAAACTGGGAAGAAATATATAGAAATATTTAATCAAGACTCTGTTTCACAGATGAGAAAATGTTTATTTTAATCATCTATCATTCACTTCACTATCTGATTGGATCCAAAGCAGTATAATAATTTCATAGCTCTCAGTAATTTTGTTTTCTCCACTACCCTGTACAAGGGGCTGGGCAGCTCTCACTCTCCCTGTTTAATAGATGAGAAAACAAGGATTAGAATTTAAGCAACTTGCCTCTCACTCTCCCTGTTTAATAGATGAGAAAACAAGGATTAGAATTTAAGCAACTTG
>ML097837.1:0-15730 GCA_003697995.1 Taxidea taxus jeffersonii
CGCTAAGCATAATACCCTCTAGTTCCATCCATGTCGTCGCAAATGGCAAGATTTCATTTCTTTTGATGGCTGCATAGTATTCCATTGTATATATATACCACTTCTTCTTTATCCATTCATCTGTTGATGGACATCTAGGTTCTTTCCATAACTTGGCTATTGTGGACATTTGCAGCAACAATCTTAAATTATGCGAGTCGAAAGTCGCTTCCTGCCTAACCCAAGGCCATCCCTTACTACAAGGTCTCAGTACAAAGTCTTCCCTTGTTTGCAGCTCTGGTCCCCGGAGGAGCCTGGAGCCTCACCTCCCTGCCGAGGGGGGTTGTTGCCCCTAATAGAGGTTAGAGCAGAGTGGGTCTGTCCAGCCACAAGGGTAGTTTTCTGGCAGGGGGGTTGCTCGGTCCCCTGTGGGCAGACCCTGAACGGCCACAGCAGTCTTTCAGCTTGCCGTTCTCCTCTCCTTGATGGCAGGAGCTTCCGTCAGCTCCGCGGACTGGACAGGCTTCTCAAGCACAGACCTTAGCATTGGCAAATAAACGACTAACCTATGCAACCGAAACAGAAGTCGGGCCCTGACGGAAGAGTAGACCATCTCTTCCTCCTTTGTTGTGAAAGTGCCTTTCAGCAGCGCATGCGAACTTTAGCTACCTCTCTCAAACCTAGCACCGTCGGCGAATAGGGAACAGAAACTACCAGAGCTAACTCCCCTCACCCCCGGGGCCTGGGCACAGCTCTGCCTTGAAGAGACTGGAGTTCTGTTTGCAGCTTGGAGGCACAGCGTCCCACCCACCGGCCCCCTAGATATCCCAACCACCCCTCCTGGGTTCCAGGAAGGCCATGGCCCCTGAGCCCATAACTCCTCCCCTGTAAGTCCCACCCCAGGGCTGTCGCATCCAGCAGGCTGGTCCCAGAGCTCCCGCCCTCCCCCACTATCCCGCTTCCCACCCCTTCTCTCAATATACCCGGGATCCTGCACCCGCATCATCCCAAACTTTGAACTCTGCTTAGTTGGCAATTTTCCAAAACTTTAAACACTCATTCTGGCAGCAGGCACCACACTTGCTCTCGGGCGGCACCCACTAGCCCGTCTTTCTGTGCTCTTCCCAGTGATCCTTCCTTCCTCCGTGTTCCTGGGCAGCCCAGACTTGAACCAGTGCCACCAACTGCCGGGCTCCCTATCCTCCTTGCAAACCTCCCCGGCCAAAGACACAGTGGGCTCTCTGTGCCGTGTTCTCGCTCTCTTTCTCTCTCTCTCTCTCTCTCTCTCACACAGGTTGCCTAAACTATCAGAGAATGTTCCCCAGGCATGAGTTTGGTGTCACTACAAATCTGTGGCCTGTAGCCCCGAGCGACCTCGGTGCTGCTGGCAGTTCTTCTCCGGGTCTCCAGTCCCCTTTCTAATTCTCTCAGAAGTGATTTCACCCTCTCTTTGATCTCCCTGTGGGTACTTTCCTACCAGTACCCCCCCTACTCCTCACCCATGACTCCTTTCCCACACTTCCCCGGATCCCAGCGCCCCCCCTTCCTCCTCCAGTGATAGGCTCCCTGCTGCCGCCCACCTCATGCCCCCACTTGCACCTCCCAGCCCATTCTCAAAGGACTGTGGTCCTCTGAGTAACAGCCCCCAAAGATGGCAAGTCCGGATCCCTGGAAACTGTAAATCTGACCTAGCTGGAAGGAGGTCTTTGCAGAAGTGATTCCATGAAGGATTCTGAGGTGAGGAGATTCTTCTCGGGTACCTGGTGGGGCCTAAATGTCAGCATGTGTCCTTGTAAGAGAAAGGCCAGGGGAGAGTTCACAGAGAGACGAGGAGGAGGCCATGGGACCCGGGCAGCAGAGTTTGGAGATATGTGACCCCAAGCCAAAGAACACCTGGGGTTTCCAGGAACCAAAGAGGCAAACTCCAGATTCCCCTCTAGAACCTTCAAAGGGAGCATGGCCTCACCAACAACACCTTGATTTCAGACTTCTAGCCTAGTGTCCTAGTCAGGACACTGGGACATAGGAGGAAAGGTTGGCAGGACATGTGGGACGTGAGGAAGGAGAAGGTTCTGTCTGTACCAGCATGCACCATGTTCTGTTGGGGCTCAGCCCTGGAACGCAAAGAGGAACAAGAGCCAGGCGCTGCTGACTGGCACCCCACAGCCCAGGGCACGACGCCTGTGCAGGGAAGTGGAAAGCAAGGGATCAGACGTGCCTAAAGGAGATCTCTGAGTACAAAGGCCTGTGACAGGTGTTTGGGCTTTCCAAGACTGCTAGGAACGTGTCACTTTAGGCAAACAAGGGGCTCTTCTCCGTAGCTTCTCTGGAAAGCAGGAAAAAGAACAACAGACTGAAAAAGACCCAAGGAGTCATGGGAAATGGGCTGAGTGGAAATAATGGGGAGATCACAATGGGTGAGAGGCACCGGGGTCTAACCCTCAGTTTTGTTCCTCACAAGTGAGAAGGAGAATTCTCCAGGCTCAGATTGTCTCAGCCCTGAGAAGATCTGTCTTGATTAGGAATAAGCCTAAGGTGCTAAGGGCCTGACCCTGAAGAGGCCGTCACTTGAGGTGGCTTCAGTGTCACCGGAGAGTCACAAAGGTCCTTAGGCTCTGCTCCCGTACTGTTTGGTATGGGCGCTGGACGCTCCAAGGATTCAACTTCAAACTTGCAAGTGACCGACTTCAATGCTGCCTCGGAGTCATCCCCAACAGAGATGTGGCGGACGCGCTCAGCCACACAGGTGACAGCTCAGGAGAAATCCGGCCCAACAAAGGTGGAGTCCATTGGTACCACAGGACTGTGGGCATTTTTGCTATTCTCCCTAGGACTCCTTTCAGAATTAAGGAAGGATTTCAGCTTTCTACCAGCTCCACAGATTTACGTTGGTCTGATTAACACCAATATTCACCAATGAACATTCAATATGAACATTTAGCTAGAGGCAGCGACTTTAATGATGGATCATAAACACGTTGGGGGAAAGGAGCGGATCTTCATACACTATACGTCAGAAGCCAGTGGACGTTGGAGGCAGTTGCTTCCTACCTCCCTTCAAAGATGGAGTTGCTGCAGCCCCAGGATGGACAGGCTGCCCACCCTGGAAGCAAGCACTCCCCCCTCTTCTGTGTCACTTCACACCCCACCTTGGGTCCCAAGTGGGGCACATGACCTACAGGGAAGAAACTAGTTCTATGTCGCTGGAAAAAACACAGAAGGAACGTCGTGGAATGTTCTACTTAATGGGCCTGTGAACCTTCACAACCTGTATTTCTGCCCTTTTCTGTTTTATAGGCTTCTGTCAAAACTCTCTCCTGCTGTCACCACCCACATGCCTGTTAGACATGCCTTCTAACTTTTAGCCTGGACATGCCTTCTAACTTTTCCCTGGCCCTGTTTGTCCAGGTGCTTTGCATACTGGTCCCAGCTCATCCCCAACAAAAGCCAAAACAGGTTCTTGTGGTTTTGTGTCAGCCTGAAGAGTGTAGGTACTTCCCCTATAAATTCAAGACAGAGAATAAGGCCTAGGGCTGACTGTTAAACTGCCAAATAATTTCTAGCTATAGACAAGAGGCATGCAGGCTTAGTCTCTTCTCCAAGAACTCCGTCTTGCAAATATGACAGAGTGAGGGGCGCCTGAGTGGCTCAGTGGGTTAAGCCTCTGCCTTCGGCTCAGGTCATGATCTCAGGGTCCTGGGATCGAGCCCCACATTGGGCTCTCTGCTCAGCGGGAGCCTGCTTTCGCCCCCCACCCCCGCGCCTGCTTCTTTGCCTACTTGTGATCTCTCTCTATCAAATAAATAAATAAAATCTTCTAAAAAAAATATGACAGAGTGATAGCAAGGGGACACAGGTGGAGAGAGAAAGTGAGAGTGCACAGTGAAAGGGAATCTGGGGCCTTGGGTGGAGGTGAGATTTTGAAATCGTGTCTGTAGGTTCAGAAAGAAAATATATGTTTACTCTTTTCCTTTCCAAAGATTGTTTACTGAGCCGACGAGCATGCCTGGCTGTGGAGACCAAAGCACAGGAGGCTGACTAAAGTAATGCATTTGGGGGACTTTACGCTCTAGATTGAATTTAAGGTGCATGAAGCTTACTTACCCTAGATGGCGGTCCGCACCACCAACATGAAGATCACGTGAGATCACGTGAGAAATGAGCCTCACCTGTGGTTATACACATCATACTTAGTTCTATGTGCATCCAAGTTCATGGTTTGTTCATTCATTCAGCAAACACTTCCGAGCACTTATTATGGATTGGGTAGATGAATAAGACTCAATCTCTGTCCTTAAGGAGCTCAATAGGCTATGATAATGTAAAACACATTCTCTTATGACAGACACAACGTGATGGGGACAAGGACTGAAGAGTGCTCAGGGGCTCCAGCCCGTTGGTCAGAGGGCTCCAGAGAGACAGAACCAACGGGACATTATATATATTATAGGAGTACTGGGTAGAGAGAGATAGGTTGGTCATAAGGCATTGCCTCACGTGATTCTGGAAGCTGAGAAGGACCAAGATCTACAGTGGGCAAGCTGGAGACCCAGGAGAGCTGACAGTGTAATTTCCAGTCCAAGTCTGAGTCCAAGGACAGAAGAAGACTAATGACCCAACTCAAAGGCAGGCAGAGAGATCAAATTCCCTTTTTCAGCCTGTTTGTCTATTTAAGCCTTTGGTGGATTGGACGAGGACCACCACATTGGGAGGGCCATTTGCTTTATTCAATCCACTGATCCACATGTTAATCTGATCCTGACACTTTTCTAGAAGATCAACTCCCTCATAGTAATGCCCAGAATGATGCTTAATCTAATGTCCGGGCATCCTGTGGCTCCATCAAGTTGACAAATAAAACTAATCATCACAGATGGGCAGTAAGGATAGAGCCTGTAAAGCCAACAAAGGGGAAGCTAGAGGAGCAGGAGGAAATTAAAAGAAGGTGGTAGGAGGAAAGTTACAGGGGGGGAGCCCTTCAATAAGGAAGGAGTGGCCAACAGGGATGGAATCTTCAAGAAGGCAAGTACAGTAGGGACAGAGATGGACGGTGGGTTGGGTGTAAGGTTATTGGTGGAGAGGAGATGGGGATGGGGCAGAATAGAGGTTATAGCAGGTTGTGGAGTAAAAGGAAATGAAGTGGACACAGAGAACCCAGACAAATTCTTCTAGAAGTTTAGTGGGTGGTGGGGCGGGGGGGGGGGGGAAGAGGGGGGGGAAGGGGATGGACCCAAGAAGGGGGTTTAGTTTCCGGTTCTTTTTCCTGAGAGACTTGCATATATTTCTTTGTGGTGGGAAGGACCACAGGGAAAGGAGGGGAGGGAAAAGCTGAAGACAGGGCCTAGCCGGGAGGACAGTCCCTCAGACCGGTAAGCCATGCCTCTTCCTTTCTCACCAGTCGGAAAGGGGAAAGGGTGGGGAGAAGCAGAGGGGAAGCCATGGGATTTGGTGGTGGGAGCCCAAGGACACTCCCATCTGACCCACGGCCATTATGTCCAGTGAACCAAGGAGGCTGGGTCTACCCAGGTCCACTTCCAGCAGTCGGAGATCAGGCAAGTGACGCAGCTTCTCTCTGCCTGTTTCCCCATCTGAAATATGGGATAATGATACCAACCTCAGAGGGTTATCATGAGGATTCATTAAAACCCTGCATTTAAGTATGTTCAGTAAATGTTGGCTACTGTGCCTAGTAATTATTACCATGAACGTTATTATTAGTATAGCTATCTTTAGTTGTAAGAATTAATTATCAAGTCTATTCTGTTGGTCTCCCCGGGTTTTCCTTTTTAGTTTTAGAGACAAAAAAAGGTAGATCTGATTGTTCCCTGGTGCCATGCCCTCAGCCTAGAGGATCAGCCCACACCCACCCCTGTCCAGAGCAACCAGCTCTACTGCCCGGCTACCCTCTTCTGCCAAGAGCAGCGTGTCGCATCTCACGACTGCAGTACTTAAAGAAGAGAGGACACTTATTGGTTAGGTGGACAGTTGAGCAGCTCTGGAAGGTTTTCACTTGAGAAGGGCGCATACCCATGTGATCTGCTTGACCCTCGCATTCAGATGGGAGCTGAGACACGTCAGGTCGGCTCCATTCCAGCCCCGCGGGTAAGTCCAGATTCTAGAGTCTATCCCTGCCTCCGGTCTACTGGGGAGCCTGCCTCTTGGTTGAAAGGTTTAGGTTCCAGCCCACTTCATAGTAACAGGCTCGGACCCTCCGAGTCCTGCTCATGTCCCAAATGCCATCCCATCCCAAGGCACCCAGGACAGAGGCATGGCCAATGAGGGCTGAGTCACTCCACTGTCATGAATGCCTTCCCATTTTTAAACATCGTCTTCTAAAATTACAGTCCATAAGCACATCACCACATGGAAACAAGAGACGGGAGCCTGGGAAGTTCAATCTCAGAGCCTGGAACTTCCCCTAAACCATCTACAAAGCCCAAACACATTTTTGACCTTCTAGAAAAGTGTCAGTGTGGAGGGGAGGTCTGTGTTCTGACCTCACTGACTATAAGAATTTCCTCCCTCTGGCCAGCGTATCTTCAAAGAGCCCCTAAGTCTCCAGCATTGATGCGGTTTCCTCACAGGAGCCCTGTGTGCATCTTTTCCGTGTCCCTCTCTGCCTTTGAGGTCCCTCAGGGTGGCTCTCTAAAGTGGCCCACCCCAGCCTCATTTGGGGAGGCTCTCCTGCCATGTGTTCTGGAAAAAGGGAGTGGGCCTGTCTAAGAAAGATTCCTCTAGGTTAGTATGAGTTGAGTCACATTCTGAGAAGGCTGACAGGGAACCAAATTTCTCCATTGCAGATCGTTTCTGAGGAATTCCATTCTAGAGCGAGTGACCACGCCTCTCAGCTTGCCCAGGACAGTCTGGGTTTCTGGTTGTTGTTCAGTGTGCATATTAACAGCGCTCCTTGCCATTCTCAAGTGTTCCACTCTGGCAACAACTTTACATGGTTATCCACGGTCTAGGTGATGGCTGCGACACTTTTGAGCTCCTAGAGCCCCGTGGCATTGGCATTTGATTTATTCTTGAGTTTTCCTCTGGGCTGGAGCCTAATGAAGATCTCATCACTTTGAGGAGAAAGAATAAGGGACATTTGGAAGCATATACCTCATTTCATACCACCGTCCCACTGGAGAGACCTCAGCTGGTTTCGGATGGCATCTCCCGGTCACCAGCCTTTCCAGTTCTTAGGACCAGTTCTTAGGACTGTTCCAGAGCAAGAAATGTCCATGTCAGACATTTCTAGCTTTTGAGGAGAGAGGGGTCTGAGGGATTAAGAAGCCTTAGTATCTTGCTCTCCCCTGCTAGCTAGCCGAGGCCTTCCTGGTCAACTCAGGCCCCCAGAAAGCAGCTTGGGCCTTTCAAGGATGGGAGATTTTGTCCAGTGTCCCTTGAGCAGGGACCAGGAAAACTCAAAGAGAAGAGCCTGAATGGGCCCCACTGTCTGCACACAGTAGACACTTCATAAGTATCTGTTGAGTGGAGTGAGGAGGTGGTTCATGTCCGTGTGTATGTATGTGCGCACGCGCGCATGCAAGTGAGTGAGTGTGTGGGGTACTGGGCTTGTTATTGTCAGGGAGGTGCCCCCCCATCCTTGGGAGGGAGCCCTAGGAAATGACCCATAAGGATGACATGACCTTGAGATGGAGAGTGACAAAGAGCAACCGAGGTTTCAATCTGTGCTGACAAAATGGCTCGTCATAATTTCCCGGAACGAAAACATAGGGAGCACATTAAGAAAGCTTTCCCAGTTTGCGGTACTCAGTCCCTGTCACTCCAAGGAGAGAAGGCGTCCCAGACCCACGTCCTAGACAAAGCCACAGAGGACATCCAGGGAATGTGAAGGAAAAACCACACACACCAGCAAGACATTGATGACCTCAAGCAGCAGGATGTTCCTCTGGAGCAACAAGTCCATGCACTGGAGATGGTGATGTGCAGTGCCCAACTTGGCCAACTGCCCCTCCTCAGACAACAGCTTCTACCCCATGCCAAGGGCAGTGCCATCTCTGTCTTTGCCTGAGGATCTGACTCTGGTTTGGGGGTGGGGGGCAGAAGCCCCAGAGCAGGGAGGAGCTGCAGATGGAGGCCAGCTAAGCTCCATAAGGACCATCTCCTCCATGGTCCCAGCCACCTGTCAGTTCCTCCCTAGAATCTTCCCACCATTTGAGAGACTTTTTCTCCCTCTTTTTTTCTCAAACTTGATCTTCACATGGAAGCTCTTGGACAACAGCTCTCATTCTCCTTCCCCATTTCGACAATTTTTTTTTTTTTTTTTTTTTTAGATTTCCCTGCAAGGATTCCCTATCCCCACCAGGAATTTTTAAACCAAGACACCCCACCTTGGCAGCTTTTGCTTTGGAGGACAGATGGCCGGCCCCCCGACTGGCCACCAGCTCCTCCACCGCCGCCCCCCTCCCCGCCCCCTAGCACAGTCCCCTAGGACTCCTGCCCCTCCCAGGCCTTTCCTCCAGGGGCCCCCTCACCTCCGTTTGATAGACTTGGTGAATCTGTGGACTGCTCTACTTTAAGAAGATGACTGGTTTGGGGTCAGCAGAATTAATCCCCCTATTTTTTGAGGACTTTTTTTTTCTTCTAAAAAGCTATTTACCATCCTATTGAAAAACCAGATCCTTGAAGAAGTCTATGGTATAAAAACAAGTGGGGACAGAGTTGCAGCACTGTTTTCGGCCTGTTTCACTCTTGCTTCTCTCAGCCAGCCTCAGGGCAGTGCACGACACTCGTGTGGCATGTGTGGGGGACAGCAGGCAGCAGTGAAATGGTGGCCATCAAGGGAGGGTATGGGGTGGGACAAGGAGGGAGGATCGGGTCAGGGAGAGGTTTCAGATTAGGGGCCAGTGATGATGTTTTGATACACTTTCTGCTACTGAAACTTGTATCTGAGTGAATTGTCCCTATTTCTGATGATGTCGGTATTGCAAAGTGGCTAATTCATAAAGCAATGATCAGATTTTCCTTTCTTTCCTTGTGCATTTCTAAGAAACAGAGCCAACTGATTTTGTATGTAAATACTAAGAGCAATTGACTGGATATTAAACCCCTCCCCACCCTCACCCCACTCCCCTTCCACCTGTCCTGGAACCCACTCCCATTGTGTGACCAGACCTGAGGCGGGCTGTGGTCAGCAGACCCCGGTGAAGGGGTTTGTGTGTTTAGGCCATATTTCTTTGTCTTTTTCCTACTCCATTCCTGGCACTTGCTGATTTCCAGCATGTACTGTGTAGTCTCAGTCCATGTTTGATTCCCTCACATGGAAGTAATAAGTACGTTGTACGTACTGCCCAAGAATTGCCTTGCAAGTTAAGGCTTTCCCCTTTACTATAAGACTATTAAAATCAAAACTTATTTTATCTTTAAAAAAAAAAAGTATTTGCTGATTGGATAAGTACATCCACGAAGAAGAGAATGACAAATTCAGAAATATCTGGAGTTCCTTTGTGGGCTGGCTGGAAGTACATCCTCGCACACACCTGAGAGCATTCTGGCTCTCCCACTGGCCACAAACCCCCCGGAGCTGTGGGGTGAGTATGTGAAGAGGCCATGTGTGCACACAGCTGAGTTTCCCATGTTCCCATCCCAGTTTAGCAGGTGTTCTGATGGGAAGGCTGCTCTCAAGGCTGTACTACTCCTCCTTGGCCTCATTCTAGTCCCCCCAAGGCAGTGAACTAAGGATCCCTCAACTTCCTTGAGCACAAAGGGGCTGGCTGGTTCACTGGGAAGTAAGCCTTATTTTTCTCTCTCCAGTCCTCTTCGGTCTACTCATATCAACTTCACTTTGCCTTGGGCTCCCTTCCTCCCAAGATCCTGGAGGCAACAAGGTTAGAAGTCCAAAATAGACTTTAACGCAAAAAGCATCAGCAGAGACAATTAAGGTCATTTCCTAGTGATAAGATAACATTTGGACAATTTCCCATCTGGGGCTGTGGTTCAGTGTCATTGGCAATGCATAATGCTCTTAGAAACATTCTTGAACCTCCAAACTGTTTTGAATACGACAAATTCACCAAGAAGATAGAACAATTTTACGTATCTAATAACATAGCTTCAAATCTAAAAGCAAAAGAACCCCAACAAAACTCACGTGATAAACAGACAAATTCGCAAACATAGTGGGAGATTTTGACACATTTCTCTCAGGAATTAACAGAGAAGAAACAGCAAGGACAGAGACTTGGACAACCTAAGTCATCTTTCTGGAAAACAGTTCGGCACTATCTCTAAGATTATGGATATGTGAACCCAGAACTTCCAATTCTACGTGCACATTGCAGAGAAACCTGGGCACATGTGCACCATGACTCCCACATGAGTCCTCCCCCTACCCCCAGGTGGCCTAGGGCACAGTAGCAGACTACAGGTCTGGTTGGGAAGGCTTCAGGCTCTGGCTTCTCCCCAGTGCACAGGCCTTTCCTGGAATGTCTACTTGAAAGATTCCGGTGTGTGCTTGGAGGGAATGTCCACGTAGCCCATTTTGACTCTGGGCCTTAGGCCTGCCTCCAGCCCAGGAAGGAGGTATACTCCACAGGGGCCAACACTAGCTTATAAGGGTCTACATTGGGCTTTGTCGTCATCGAAAGCACATGTTTGCCTTTACCTCCCTTTGTTGGGCACCTCAAAAGGAGGAAGGACTGTGTTGGGGCAGAATTCAAGCCTGAAGATCTTCAACCCCTTCCTTCATCTGTTCCCAAAGACCAGTCATCAGCACCTAGAGGCAGAGGCAAAAATGGCGAAAAATTAAGGCCAGACCAGGCCTTTAGGGTAAAATTTCAGAACCAGGCTCTTTCCATTCCCCAGCCAGAAAGATCCGATCCTCAAAAGTGACCCGGTACCTGGACATTTCCAGTCCATACTGGGGGCCCAGCCAGGTCCTGAGGCTGCCAGGAACCTCTTTCTTTCCAGTCAGATTGCTGACACCTATATATAAAATAGATTCCCATAAACAGACATTTTTCAAAAGCTTGAAAACCACAGAGAGTCTACCTAAAGCCTGAGAAATGTAAGCCTTGAGCTTATTTTCCCTCTGACATGGGAACACTGCCCAGTAGCATTCCCCAACAGTGACTGCCAAAAATGGACAAGATCAGCCCCCTCGGGCACCAGGCCATCTCCCTGATACTCTGCAGGCGCCACTGCGGGCATCCAGACACCCCCCACCCCCCCCAGTCAAGTCTGTAGCAAAGACTAAAGCAGGCTTCTGTGGGCTTCCTGACTCAGTCCTCCCCACTGGAGGGAGAAGAAAACCGGAAGAGCAGAAGACAATAAGGAAATAGCTCCTAAGTCAGGCAAACTGCTTCTAAGGGTGAAGTAAGCCAAGTTCTGCCTGGCTGTCTCCCAGCCACAAACAAAGCCACTCTGCTAATTCACTTGAAGCTCCGCCTCCCAGCAGAGGACTCGGGGAGGCCTGCGGGGCCACTTCCGGGTTCCTTCCCCACAGCCTCTTACCTGCCCCCTCCGGGACACCGACACAGGTCCTTCTCTCTCCAGCTCGTGTGTCTCCTGCCCTTTCCCTTCAAGCCACTCGAAAGGGCTCAGACTCCCAGGCGCTCCTTGCAGTGGCTTCTGGCCCCTGGTTCCTCCGAGGCTTCTCCCCACGGGCCTTGCCAGGCCTCCAGAGCACCTTCCAGTCCCTCCAAGCCTGGGACGCCGCCCCAGCTTGGCTTTCTGGGAGCAGGTCTCCACGGGTCCCCTCCCACATCGCCGGCTCTTCCTGTCTGTCCCATTTGCGACTTTTAGCGTCCACTCTTGCCCCTCATTGCCAGTTCTCTTCACACAGCAGCAGGGTGACCTTTTAAACACAGCAATCAGACCTGGCCGGTCCCCTTCTCAGAAGCCCCCAGTGGCTTCTTCTCATTTTCAGAGTCAGATCCAAAGTCTTCCCCAGGGTCCCCATGCCCTGGATGAGCCTAGGGCTCCCCTCACCCTTTTGGCTCTCACCTTCCAACCTGCTCCTCCAGGCAGACTGGCCTTCTTGCTGTTCCTTAAATACCAGCTCAGGCCCAGCTCAGGGTCTCAGCCTCATTGGCCCCTCTGCCCCAGAGTCTCCCCTAGATTTCCACATGGCTCCCCTTTGCCCACGGAGTTGCATCTCCACTCTGGTTGCTCATTGGCAAGGCTTGTCCTGTGACTGCCTGTCTACCCCATCATGAATCTGTTTACGCTGAGTTCACACATGTGCAGGGGGACATACATTACCTATAGCCTATTAGATGCCAATCGCCACCCTCTCCTTCACCAGAATGTTCACCTGTGGGCAGGGACTTTGTTGGCCTTATTCATTTCTGCATTTCCAGAACCTAGAATTCTGGTACACAGTAGGCGCTCAATAATATATGTTAAATGATGAATCAAGGATAAAAATATATACTTAAAACATTTTACCTTAAAACATATATTTCTTTAAAGTAAACTTTGCGTCCACATAGGGCTAGAACTCAACGCCAAGATCAAGAGTCACATGTTCTACCAACTGTGCTAGCCAGGCACCCCTATTTGCCAACATTTTGACATAGAACCAAGCCTTTTCTTTGAGCTTGGTACCCTCACTGGGGATCCTTGCTGTCTTTTTTTTTTTTTTTTTGCAGAAATTACAGCTATAAAGTGTTATCCACTGTTTTAAATTTCAACTTCTTAAGAGTTGGCATGAAATCTTAGAGTCCGGAAAAAGACTTCTGGGACAGAATTCTTCCATATTCTTATTTTCCCCCCAACCTCCCCATACTTAAAGGAAATCTTTAAATCGATTTTCCTTTATTGAGTCTTTCTAAATAATTTCACTTAGTCCTCAAAGAAATAGCCCTTTCTTTTCGTACTTATTGTATCGGTTTACATAATATTAAGTTGGTTGACATAGTAGGTAACTAAATCACTTAATTACCATAACATGTACTGTGGGCCTAAACTGCTTTAGGAACAGACAGCACACAATTCAAAGGGGTGTGAGTGAGCTGGAGGGCTGCCACGTTCACTGGGCCTGGCACGTCGACTTAGAGGAGGGTGGAAAATAAAACCTGTTCTGCCGTATAAAAATCCTGGCACAAGCACATGGCCACTCTGATGGAAAGTAGTGTGGACCCCACCCAAGAGAATGGGCAAAGCAAAATTAGGTCAGCTCAGTGCAACAGGGATCCAAAGAGAACTGGGCAAGAAATTTCCTTCTGCCCCTCCTGGCCAAGGAAATACCCAACGTGCAAAGGAACTGGAGTTCGCTTACAGCCATGATGAAAGTTGGGTTTTGATAGGTGTAATTATCTCCTAACATCAGTTAATGAACAGAACATAGTTCTCACTCTCTGGGAAGAGGGACAGAACAGTGATTCTCAATCCTGATTAAATTATTCCCTCCAGGTATGTAGACTTCTGAACCCAGAATGACCCTAACTTTGGACTCTTGCTTTCTTCACCTGGTAACATTTTATACCAAACCCTGATATCTCAACCACCCTGTTGTGCCCACCCGTCTCCCCTGTGCTGATGCAGATGTTGGCCTTGGCTATGGACCTCCTTCCAAGAACACTCACCATCCTGTCATTCACTGAGATCCTCTCCCTACTGGCGAGAAGCTGTGGGATCAGTAATGGGCTCTAAAAGCAACATCTCATGTTTATGATTCCGCAGGCGATTCAGCTACAGCTTTCAAATCCTCCTGTGAAATGAGAAGGATGAAGGTCAAAGCGAAATCCTTTCCTCTGGGGCACTCCCATGCATGTGTATGACCCTTGCTCTCATCAGACCATAGCTGAGGTTCACACCCTGCCCTCTCTGGTGCATTGGCAAGTCAGTTTGTTAGATGCAGGCGTGAGCTGGTTCTGCTGCTCTGACTGACATTATGGGGCCCACTTCGGGAGGACCTGAGAATGGTGGCAGGAAGGGGAACACCTGAAGCCCACAGAAAGGGTTGTTCCAGTGGCAAAACCTGGATGTGCCCCGTAAGCCCCATTTACAGGTGAGAAGGGACGGCTGCATGGGAAGATAGTGCCTCCAGCCTGCCTGGAGGACACAAGCCCTTGCTGGGCCATCACACCAGATGCCAGGCAACATTTAATCTGTGTAACCACTTCCTGGGCTCTGAGTCATTTCTCCATCATTTGGCTTCCTTTGGAGTTTGCTTAAAGGGAGAATACGCTCTTCAGTCCAATGCACATACTTGGTCTGTTTGGTAAGTATATTTCCAATGATAAATTAAGAGCCTCTCCATTTCCTTTTCAGCATGTGTCTGAGTCCCATCACCTTGAAGGTCTAATAAGAGGGTTTCTGAACTTGTGAGGCTGAAGGCTAGACCCCCGATAAACATCTCTGTGAGGCTTCCCCGTGTGTGGTCCGCCAGCCCCAGCTGATGAAGATGCGGGCAAGGTTCTCAGACTGGCAATGCAAGGCATCCCAACACCCAGCCTCAGCTCAAATCAATTAGAAGCAGAATCTTTGGGGGAAAGACCAGGACAGTAGCCTTTCTTAGAAACCCCCCAGGAGATTCTGAGCTGCCGGAGTTGAGAACCACTGGCTATGTGTATCTTTCTTTCCAAGATTAAGACAGAGCCCTCAGGTTCTGGAACCAAGTCTTTTTTTTTTTTTATTCTTTTTTTTTTTAAGCTTTTTTTCATTTGAACATATAGTGTAACCACACCACCCTCTCCCAACCCCTCTCCTCCCACCCCCCTCAGTTTGTTTTATGACATTAAGAGTCTCTTTTGGTTTGTCTCCCTCCCGATCCCATCTTGTTTCATTTTTTCTTTTCCTACCACCTTAACCCCCACCCCCGTTGCATCTCCACTTCCTCATATCAGGGAGATCATGTGATAGTTGTCTTTCTCCAGTTGACTTATTTCGCTAAGCATAATACGCTCTAGTTCCATCCATGTCGTCGCAAATGGTAAGATTTCATTTCTTTTGATGGCTGCATAGTATTCCATTGTATATATATATACCACCTCTTCTTTATCCATTCATCTGTTGATGGACATCTAGGTTCTTTCCATGACTTGGCTATTGTGGACATTGCTGCTATAAACATTGCTGCTATAATCACTACGTTTGTATCTTTAGGATAAATACCCAGTAGTGCAATTGCTGGGTCATAAGGTAGCTCTATTTTCAGTTTTTTGAGGAACCTCCATGCTGTTTTCCAGAGTGGTTGCACCAGCTTGCATTCCCACCAACAGTGTAGGAGGGTTCCCCTTTCTCCACATCCTCGCCAGCATCTGTCATTTCCTGACTTGTTCATTTTAGCCATTCTGACTGGTGTGAGGTGGTATCTCATTGTGGTTTTGATTTGTATTTCCCTGATGCCCAGTGATGTGGAGCACTTTTTCATGTGTCTGTTGGCCATCTGGATGTCTTCTTTGCAGAAATGTCTGTTCATGTCCTCTGCCCATTTCTTGATTGGATTATTTGTTCTTTGGGTGTTGAGTTTGCTAAGCTCTTTGTAGATTTTGGATACTAGCCCTTTATCTGATATGTCGTTTGCAAATATCTTTTCCCACTCTGTCAGTTGTCTTTTGGTTTTGTTGACTGTTTCCTTTGCTGTGCAAAAGCTTTTGATCTTGATGAAGTCCCAATAGTTCATTTTTTCCCTTGCTTCCCTTGCCTTTGGCGTTGTTCCTA
The DNA here is from genome assembly GCA_003697995.1 of Taxidea taxus jeffersonii. Classification (NCBI taxonomy): domain Eukaryota; kingdom Metazoa; phylum Chordata; class Mammalia; order Carnivora; family Mustelidae; genus Taxidea; species Taxidea taxus. Next base: position 15,598 of record ML097837.1, read on the forward strand.
GGAAGAAGTTGCTGCGGCTGAGGTCGAAGAGGTTGCTGCCTGTGTTCTCCTCAAGGATTTTGATGGATTCCTTTCTCACGTTGAGGTCCTTCATCCATTTTGAGTCTATTTTCGTGTGTGGTGTAAGGAAATG
>RCUC01108961.1:0-11992 GCA_003697995.1 Taxidea taxus jeffersonii
GAAGAACAAATTAAGCCAACCCAACATAGAAGGGAAATAAACAAGACTAAGGCAGAGATCAATGAAATAGAAACTAGAGATACAGTAGAACAATCAACAGAACTAGAAACTTTTTTTGTAGAACGAATTAATAAGATTGATAAACCTCTGGCCAAACTAATCCAAAAGAAAAGAGAGAGGACACAAATTAGTAAAACTATGAATGAAACAGGAAAGATCATGACTAACACCAAGGAAATAGAAACAATCGTCAGAAATTATTATCAACAGCTATATGCCAATAAGATAAGTTAAGCAACCTAGAAGAAATGGATGCATTTCTGGTAACCTATAAACTTCCAAGACTGAACCAGGAAGAAATTGACATTCTGAACAGATGAATGTCTAGTAATGAGATTGAAGCAGTGATGAAAAACCTCCCAAAGAACAAGAGTCCAGGACCTGATGGATTCCTTCTGGAATTCTACCCAACTTTCCAAGAAGACATAATTCCTATTCTCCCAAAGCTGTTTCTGAAAATAGAAACAGAATGAAAACTTCCAGACTCTTTTTATGAAGCCAGCATTACCCTGATCCTCAAACCCAGCAAAGACCCCATCAAAAAGGAGAATTTCAGACCAAGATACCTGATGAATACAGATGCTAAGATTCTGAACAAGATCTTAGCTAATAGGATCCAACAGTATATTAAAAGGACTATCCACCAGGACAAGGTGGGATTTATCCCTGGGATGTAAAGGTAGTTCAACATTCACAAACCAATCAGTGTGATAGAACAAATCAATAAGAGATGAGATAAGAATCACATGGTCCTCTCAATTGATACAGAAATGCATTTGACAAAATGCTGCATCCGTTCCCGATTAAAACGCTTCAAAGTAGAGGGATAGAGGGAACATTCCTCGACTTCATAAAATCTATCTCTGAAACACCCACAGCGAATATTATCCTCAATGGGGAAAAGCTGACAGCCTTCCCTTTGAGATCAGGGACACAACAAGGATGCCCGCTCTCACCACTCTTGTTCAACATAGTACTAGAAGTCCTAGCAGAAGTAACCAGACAACAAAAAGAAATAAAAGGTATTCAAATTGACAAAGAAGAAGTCAAAATCTCTCTCTTTGTAGATGACATGATACTTTATATGGAAAACCCAAAAGAGTCCACTTCCAAACTACTTTAACTCATACAGCAATTCAGCAATGAGGCCAGATACAAAATCAATGCACATCATTTGCTTTCTTAAACACTAACAATGAAACTATAGAAAGGGAAATTAGAGAATCAATTCCATTTACAATAGCACCAAGAACCATAAGTTATCTGAGAATAAACCTAACCAAAGAGGAAAAGGATCTGTACTCAAAGAACTACAGAACACTCGTAAAACAAATTGAAGAAGATACAAAAGATGGAAATGCATTCCATGCTCATGGATCAGAATAATAAACATTGTAAAAATATCTATACTGCTGAAGGCAATCTATACTTTCAATGCCATCCTGATCAAAATTCTACTGGAATTTTTCAAAGTGCTGGAAGAAACAATCTTAACATTTGTATGGAACCAGAAGTGACTCGGAATTGGTAAGGAAATGTTGAAAATGAAAAACAAAACTGGGTGCATCATGTTGCCTGGTTTCAAGCTTTACTACAAAGCCGTGATCACTAAGACAGCATGATACTGGATCAAAAACAGACACACAGACCAGTGGGACAGAGTAGAGAGTCCAGATATGGACCCACAATTCTATGGTCCAACAATCTCTGTTACAGCAGGAAAAAAAAAATATCCAATGGAGAAAGAGTCTCTTAAATAAGTGGTGCTGGGAAAATTGGGCAGCTATGTATAGAAGAGTGAAACTCGACCATTCTCTTGCACCATACACATAGATAAACTCAAAATGGTTGAAAGACCTCAAGGTGAGACAGGAATCTATCAAAATCCTAGAGGAGAACATAGGCAGTAACCTCTTCGACATCAGCCACAGCAGCTTCTTTCAAGACACGTCTCCAAAGGCAAAGGAAACAAAAGCAAAAATGAACTTTTGGGACTTCATCAAGATCAAAAGCTTCTGCACAGCAAAGGAAACAGTCAACAAAACAAAGAGGCAACCCACGGAATGAGAAAAGATATTTGCAAATAGCACTACAGACAAAGGGCTGATATCTAATATCTATAAAGAACTCAAACTCAACACTCAAAAAACAGATGATCATGTCAATAAGTGGGCACAAGACATGAACAGACACTTCTCCAAAGATGACATACAAATGGCTAACAGACACATATAAAAAAAATGTTCATCATCTTTAGCCATCAGGGAAATTCATATAAAAACCACATTGAGATAACACATTACACCAGTTAGAGTGGCCAAAATTAACAGGACAGTAAACAACTGTTGGAGGAGATGTGGAGAAAGGGGAGCCCTCTTACACTGTTGGTTGGAATGCAAGTCGGTGTAGCCAGTTTGGAAAACATGTGGAGATTCCTTAAGAAATTAAAAGTAGAGATACCCTATGACCCTGCAATTGCACTACTGGGTATTTATCCGGTAGATACAGATGCAGTGAAACTAAGGGCTATCTGTACCCCCAATGTTCATAGCAGCAATGACCACAGTCGCCAAACTGTGAAAAGAGCCAAGATGCCTTTCAACAGATGAATGGGTAAAGAAAATATGGCCCATATATTCAATGGAGTATTGTGCCTCCATCAGAAAGCATGAATACCCATCTTTTGTATCAACATGGATGGGGCTGGAGGAGATGATGCTGAGTGAAATAAGTCAAGCAGAGAGAGTCAATTATCATTTGGTTTCACTTACTTGTGGAGCATAAGGAAAAACATGGAGGACATTGGGAGATGGAGAGAAGTGAGTTTAGGGAAATCAGAGGGGGAGAGGAACCATGAGAGACTGGACTCTGAGAAACAAACTGAGGGTTTTGGACAGGAGGCATGTGTGTGTTTGGTGAGCTTGGTAGTGGGTATTGAGGAGGGCACGTACTGCATGGAGCTCTGGGTGTGGTACATAAACAATGAATCTTGGAACACGGAAAAAGACAAATAAATAGAAATAAAAATGAATAAAATTTTAAGAAAATAGAGAGAGTACACATTTTGTGTTGTTCCTGATCCTTTACCTAATTTCTCAAATTGAATCTTGGTCAGCTGTACTTAAAGAAAAAAAAATCCATTTTTTTCTTTGCTATTCATTTTGTAGGCTTCTGAATATTTAAAAAGTAGAATTATATGATCTTCATATTTTCATGCTAAAGGTTATGTCCCTCTTATTTGTGTGTGTGTGTATATATATATATGTATACACACATATGTACACATAAATATATAAATATACACATTTATATATGTATATATATAAAATATACATATATTTGTTTATATATGTATATAGTTTTTAATTTGAATCTCTTCACTTCTTGGCCTATCTACCTGTGGATTTGTCAATATTTTTATAGAAATATAATTAATATACTATATATTAACATATATTAATGTATGATATATATATTATTCGATGCTATTATACATTATATAATGATCACCATGATAAGTCTAATTAATATGAGAAACCACACACAGTTATTACAATATTATTGACAATATAGTGTATGTTGTATAATACATACTTACAGATTATTTATTTTATAACTGGGCACTTGTACCTGTTAATCACCTTCAGCTCTTTCTTCAGCCACTAATCTTCCCTCTCTGGTAATGAGCAATTTATTTCCTATATCCATGAGCCTTTTTCTTTTTTATTTTGTTTGTTTTGTTTCTGTATTTCACATATAAATGTAACGGTATGTAATTTGTCTTATTTGATTTATTTCACTTAGCATAATACCCTATAATGTCCATTCATTTTGTATTAAATGACAAGGTTCATTTGTTTTTTATGGCTGAGTCATATTCCACGATATATGAAATATCATATATATGTGCAATATATGTCTCACATATTTATCATTGGCTTTTTAAAAGTTTTAATTTTCATTGCAGTAAGTTCACATACACTATTATATTCATTTCAAATCATCGGCTTCTTTAAATCCACATACAAGAGATATCATACTGTATGTCTTACTCTTTCTGACTTGTCTCACTTACTATAATATGCACAATCCCCATCCATGTTATTGCAAATGGAAAGATGACTATCTTTCTCATGACTTAATAATACTTTACTTCATTTATACTTCATATGTTTTTTTAATTCATTTATACTTGGATGGACGTGTAGGTTGTCCCTATATTTTGGCAACTTGGAATAATGATGTAAGAAACATGGACATCTCTTTGATATTCTGTTTTCATTTTCTGTAGATATATAACTAGAAGTGGAAATATTAGATCATATGTTATTTCTATTTTTAATTTTTTGAGGAACTTCCATACTGTTTTCTACAATACCTGCACCAATTTACCTTCTGAGAAACACTACATGAATTCCTTTTTCTCTACTTCCTCACCAACACTTGTTATTTCTTACCCTTTTTGGTACTACCCTTCTGGCTACTCTAAGGGGATATAACAGTGTGGTTTTAATTTGTATTTCCCTGATGCTTAGTGATATTGAGAACATTTATATATTTCTGTTGACCTGATGTCAGTGGCAAAACGTCTACTAAGCTCACCTATTCATTTTAAAATTACATTGCTTGTGTTATGATGTATAGTGTTACATGACTTTTTAATATGTTTTTCAGAAACCCTTTCTCAGGTGTATCATTTCAAATATCTTTTCCCATTCAATAGATTACCATGTCATTTTATGGAAGGTTCCCTTTTTCTTCAAAACCTTTTATTTTGATCAAATCCCAATAGTTTATTTTTGCTTTTGTATCCCTCACCTAAGGAGACATATCTAGAAAAAAATCTTTCTACAACTGTTGTCAAAGAAATTACTGCTTATGATTTCCTCTAGGGATTTTATTGGTTTGTGTCCCTCATTTAGGTCCTTAATTCATTTGAGCATTATTTTTATGTATGGTGTAAGGAATTCCAGTTTCATTCTCCGGCATGTAGTTGTCCTGTTTTTCCATATATGCCCTTTATCATGGTGAGATATGTTCCCTCTAAACACCCTTTGTCAAAAGCTTTTATCATGAATGGATATTGAATATTATCAAATGCTTTTTTTTGCATTTATTCTGATAATCCTTCACTTTGTAAACCTGGTTTATCATGTTGGATGATTAGCATATATGAATTCCCAGAAGAAATCCAACATCATAGAGGTAAATAAACATGTTAAGGTATCACCAAATGTGGTTTACTGATATTTGGTTGGGAATATTTGGAATAATGTTCATTAGGAATACTGTGGGTTTTTTTCTTTTTCTTTTCATTGTCTTTCTTTCTGTACTGTGCTTGTCTTGTTTTGTTATCAGGGTAATGCTGGCCTTATGCAATGTATTTGGAAGTTTCCCTTTATCTTATAATTTTTGGGACAGTTTTAGGGGATAGGTATTAATTCTTCATTGTTTAGTATAATTGACTTGTGAAGCCATTTGGCTCTGTACTACTGTTTGTTGGGAATTATTTGATTACCAATTCCATTACACCGCTGGTTATCAGTCTGTTCAAATACTCCATTTTTCCCTGTTTTTGTTTTAGGAGGTTATAATGTTTCTAGGAATTTGTCCTTTTCTAATTTGTCAAATTTATTTGCATGCAATTTTTCATAATATGCTGTTATAATCTTTTGTCTTTCTGTGATATTCCTCACTGTTTCTCTTCTAAGAGAAAAATTACAACAAAACCAGATTAGAAACATTAAAAAAAGTACTATAGGCCAATACCTCTGATGAACATAGATTCAAATATCCTCAAAATATACTAACAAATGGAAACCAACTATATATTAAAAAAATCATTCACCATGATAAGGTGGAATTTATTCCTGGGTTGGAAGGGTAGTTCAATATTCACCAATCAATCAATATGATACACCATACCAATAAGAGAAAGAATAAAACCCATATGATTACATCAATAAATGCAGAAAAAAACATTTGACAAAGTGCAAACTCAATTCATGATAAAAAGCCTTCAATAAAGTTGGATTAGAGGGACCATAACTCAAAATAATAAAGGCCTTATATGAAAAACCCACAGCTAACATGATTCTCAGTGGTGAAAAACTGAAAGCTTTTCCCCTAAGGACAGGAAAAAGACAAGAATGTCCAATCTCACCACATTTATTCACCATAGTACTAGAAGCTCTAGGTATAGCATACATTCAAGAAAAATAAATACACACAAATTGGTAAGGAAAAGGAAATGATTACTATTTTCAGGTGACATGATACTATATATAGAAAACTCTGAAGCATCTATTAAAAAAACTAGAACTCATAAATTCAGTAAAAATCAAGAGACAGAAATCTGTTGCATTTCTATAAAATAATAATTAAGAGAAAGAGAGAAAGTGAAATTAAGAAAACAATCTCATTTACAATCACACACAAATAAAATACCATGAATAAACTTAATGAAGGAGTTAAAAAAAAACTAGACCATAAAAGTTAAAAGACTAGACTGAAACTAGAAAATATTAATGAAAGAGATTGAACATAATACAAAGAAATGGTAAGTTATCCCACACTTATGAATTAGGGGAACAAATAATGCTAAAATATCCATGCAACCAAAATAAATCTACCAAAAGAAAAATATTTAATGCAATTTCTATCAAACTATCAGCAGAATTTTTTCATATAAGTAGAACAAATAATTGAAAAGTTGTATGAGACTACAGACAACCCTTAATAGCCAAAGTAATCTTGAAAAATAAGTATAAAATTAAAACAGTGTGGAGATTCCTTAAGAAATTAAAAGTAGAGCTGCCCTATGAAACTGCAATTGCACTACTGGGCATTTATGCCAAAGATACAGATGCAGTAAAACGAAGGGCCATCTGTACCCCAATGTTCATAGCCACAGTGGCCAAACTGCACAAAGAGCCAAGATGCCCTTCAACAGACAAATGGGTAAGGAACGTACGGCCCAGGGGCGCCTGGGTGGCTCAGTGGGTTAAGCATCTGCCTTCAGCTCAGGTCGTGATCTCAGGGTCCTGGGATCGAGCCCCACATTGGGCTCTCTGAGCCTGCTTCCCCCTTCTCTCTGCCTGCCTCTCTGACTACTTGTGACCTCTCTCTGTCAAATAAATAAATAAAATCTTAAAAAAAAAAAGAAGGTACGGTCCATATATACAATGGAATATTATGCCTCCATCAGAAAGGATGAATACCTAACTTTTGTATCAACATAGACAGGACTGGAGGAGATTATGCTAAGTGAAATAAGTCAAACAGAGAGAGTAAATTATCATATGGTTTCATTTACTTGTGGAGCATAAGGAATAACACAGAGGACATTAGGAAAAGGAATGGAAAAGTGAACTGGGGGAAATCAGAGGGGGAGACGAAGCATGAGAGAAATTCAAAATCAAAATGAGAAATTCAAATGAAAAATTCAAATCAAAATTGATTTGACATTGATATACCACCTAACTCCAGTTAGAATGGCAAAGATTAACAAGACAGTAAACAACGGATGTTGGAGAGGATTTGGAGAATGCGGAACCCATTGTCAATATTGTAAGACAATATTGATGTGAATGCATGTTGGTGCAGTCACTTTGGAAAACACCACGGAGATTCCTCCAAAAAATAAAAATATAGCTACCCTGTGACCCGGCGATTGCACTAGTACTGGGTATTTATGCCATCGTTACAGATGCAGTGAAAGGAAGGGCATATGTACCCTAACGTTCATAGCAGTGATGGCCATAATTGCCATGTTGTGTAAAGCGATGAGATACCCTTCAACAGATGAATGGATAAAGAAGATGTGGTCCATATATACAATGGGATATTAGTCAGCCATCAGAAAGGATGGATACCCAACTTTTGTATCAACATGGATGGGACTGGAGGAGCTGAGTGAAATAAGTCCAGCAGAGAATGTCAATTATCATACAGTTTCACATACTTGTGGAACATAAGGAATAACATGGAGGATATTAGGACAAAGAAAGGACAAGTGAAGTGGGGGCAATCGGAAGGGTAGAGAAACCATGAGAGACTGTGGGCCTTGAGAAACAACCTGAGGGTTTTGGAGGGGAGGGGGGCGTGGGGATGTGTGAGCCTCATGGTGGGTATTATGGAGGGCACGTATTGCATGAAGCACTGGGTGTGGTACATAAACAATGAATCTTGGAGCACTGGAAAAATAAAATTGAACTTTAAAAAAAAGAAAAGATAGTTGTCTTTCTCCAGTTGACTTATTTCGCTAAGCATAATATGTTCTAGTTCCATCCATGTCGTCGCAAAGGGTAAGATTTCATTTCTTTTGATGGGGGTTAAGGTGGTAGGAAAAGAAAAAATGAAACAAGATGGGATCGGGAGGGAGACAAACCAAAAGAGACTCTTAATGTCATAAAACAAACTGAGGGGGGTGGGGGGGAGAGGGGTTGGGAGAGGGGGGTGGGATTACATTATATGTTTAAATAAAAAAGCTTAAATAAAAAAAGAAAAGAAAGGAAAACTAATAAATAAATAAATAAATAAATAATGGATGTTGAATAAAAGAAAATGGAATAAATAAATAAATAAAGATTTTTAACTACTTATTAAAGTCCCCCTCTCTTGCCGCAAACGTAGTGATATTCAAACTTTTACGCCATGAACACTAATCACTTTAAAAAAATGAGAATTCACTGATGAAATATTTATTGAGAGCCTACAGTATCACTGAGGAACCAATGATGGAGAAAATGGTCACAGTCTGTGCCTTAATACGTTGGTATTGTAATGGGCAAAACAACCAATGAACAGATACACAAATGTATAAATGTGCTTTGAATAAACAAAAATTAGGTAAGGTGATGTATCTGTCAGGAGTTGTTATTTCATATAGGATGGTTGAGAAAGCCTTTTTGGGGGAATGCAATCTGAGTTGAGACCTAAATGAATTGAGGGGATGAGCTAGAAGAAGATCGAAAATGTGCCCCTTTCACACAGAAGAAACAGCAAGTGCAACAGTCCTCAAGAATGCATTTCTTATGCTCAAGTAACAATAAGGAGGGTAGGGTTCCTTCAGCTGAATGAGTAAGGGAGAAAGTGATAAAAAGCATATGTCTACAATATATGTTCATTTATGTATAAATTACACACAATATAACTATATTTTTGTCTATTATAAAATATTCTCAGAAATATAAATTGTATAAACATGAAACAAAGTAATACAAACAAAACTTTTAATATTTTCTTCCCACAATCTAGCAGAAAACCTTGTGCCTCCACCACTGAGGGACACCCACCCCACACTGGAGAGCTTTGCTCTGTTGGAAACAAAAGATATAACTTAAAACCCATGGAGTTGCATCTCTATTAACATACAATACAGGCATCCTTCATTTTATTGCATTGTACTTTATTGAATTTTGCAGATACTGAGTTTTTCACATATTGAAGGTTAGTGTCAAGGCAGCATCAAGCAGGTTTATCTGCACCATTTTTCCAAAAGCATTTATTCATTTTGTTTCTCTGTGTCACATTTCAGTAATTCTCACAGTATTTTAAATTTCTTCATTATTATTATATTTAGTATGGAGATATTTAATCAGTGATCTTTGATGTTATTACTGTAATTGTTTTTGGGACACCAGAAACCACATAAGATGGGAAACTGAATCAATACATGTTCTATGTCCTGACTGCTCTACCAACTGACCATCTCCACATCTCCCTCCCTCTCATCAGGCCTCCCTATTTCCTAAGATACATCAGTATTAAAATTACGCCAGTTAATAATGGCCTCTAAGCATTCAAGTGAAAGAAAGAGCTGTACATACCTCACTTTAAATCAAAAGCTAGAGAGCCAAGAATGGACAAACCTAGGCCTCTTATATCAGTTAGCCAAATTGTGAATGGAAAGTGAATGTCCTTGAAGGAAATTAAAAGTACTACTCCAGTGAAAACACAAATAATAAGCAAAACAGCCCTACTGCTAATTTGGAGAATGTTTTAGTGGTCTGGATAGAAGATCAAATGAGCCACAACATTCCCTTAAACGGCTGAAAGCAGTGAGGAAACTGTAAAAGAAAAGCTTGAAGCTAGCAAAGTTTGGTTCATGATGTTTTAGGGAATAATCTATCTCCATAACATAAAAGTGAAAAGTGAAGCAGCAAGTGCTGATGTAGAAGTGGCAGCAAGTTATCCAAAAGATCTAGTTAAGAAAACTAATAAAGGTGGCTACACCAAGTAAAGATTCTCAGTTTAAATGAAGCAGCTTTCTTTGAGAAGAATATGCATCCAGGACTCTGATCGCTAGAGAGGAGAAGTCAATGCACTGCTTCAAAGATTCGAAGGAGAGGCTAACACTATTTTTTGTTTGGTTTTGTTCTTTGGTTTTGTGGTTTCTTAAAATTTTTATTGTGTTATGTTAGTCACCATAAAATACATCATTAGTTTCTGATGTAGTGTTCCAAGATTCAAGTTCGCGTGTAACACCCAGAGCTCCATGCAATACGTGCCCTCCATAATACCCACCACGAGGCTCATACATCCCCACACCCCCCTCCCCTCCAAAACCCTCAGGTTCTTTCTCAAAGCCCACAGTCTCTCATGGTTCCTCTCCCCCTCTGATTTCCACCCCTTCCCTTTTGGTTTCCTTCTCCTAATGTCCTCCATGTTATTCCTTATGTTCCACAACGAAGTTAAACTGTATGATAATTGATTCTCTGCTTGACTTATTTCACTCAGAATAATCTCCTCCAGTCCCACCCATGTTGATACAAAAGTTGGGTATTCATCCTTTCTGATGGCTGACTAATATCCCCTTTTATATATAGACCACATCTTCTTTATCCATTCGTCTGTTGAAAGGTATCTCATCTCTTTCCATAGTGTGGCAATTGTGGCCATCACTGCTATGAACTTTAGGGTACATTTGCCCTTCCTTTCACTGCATCTGTATCGATGGCATAAATAACCAGTAGTGCAATCACCGGGTCAAAAGGTAGCTCTATTTTTACTTTTTTGAGGAATCTCTGCACTGTTTTCCAACGTGGCTGCAACAACTTGCATTCCCACCAACAGTGTAAGAGGGTTCCCCATTCTCCAAATCCTCTCCAACATTCGTTGTTTACTGTCTTGTTAATCTTTGCCATTCTAACTGGTGTTAGGTGGTGTCTCAGTGTGGTTTTGATTTGAATTTCCCTGATGGCCAATGATGTTGAACATTTTTTCATGTATCTGCTAGCCTTTTGTATGTCTTCTTGGGAGAAGTGTCTGTTCATGTCTTCTGCCCATTTCTTGACTGGATTACCTGTTCTTTGGGGGGTGTCAAGGTTGAGAAGTTCTATATAGTTCTTGGATAACAGCCCTTTTTCTGTAGTGTCATTTGCGAATATCTTCTCCCATTGTGTGGGTTGCCTCTTTGTTTACTGTTTCCTCTGCTGTGCAGAAACTTTTGATCTTGATGGATTCTCAAAAGTTCATTTTTTGAAAATATTTTATTTATTTAACAGAGAGAGGTCACAAGTAAGCGGAGAGGCAAGCAGAGAGGGGTGGGGTAAGCAGGCTTCTTCCTGAGCAGAAAGCCTGATGTGGGGCTTCATCCCAGGACCCCGAGATGATGACCTGAGCCGAAGGCAGAGGCTTATCCCATTGAGCCACCCAGGCGCCCCTCAAAAGTTCATTTTTCCTTTGTTTCCTTTGTCTTTGGAGACATGTTTTGAAAGAAGGTGCTGTGGCCAGTATAGAAGAGGTTACTGCCTATATTCTTCTCTAGGATTTTGATCGATTCCTGTCTCATGTTGAGGTCTTTTATCCATTTTGAGTTTATCATTGTGGATGTTCTAACAGAATGATCGAATTTTATTTTTATGTACATACATGTCCAACTTTCCCAGCAACATTTATTGAAGAAACTCTCTTATTTGGGGGGGGGGGG